>BDUI01001423.1:42425-53497 GCA_002335545.1 Apodemus speciosus
CACTAGAAAATTAGGAAAACCTTGAAAATGTTCTCAAGGGAGAAAATGATGCTAAAAGAAACCCAGATGTGGTAAGTATAAAATGAATGGAATTTTGGATTCATCCCTACTGTCAGCCTCTCTTAGAATTGAGGCAAAGGCAATTGCAGACTTGGGAAGAAAGGCTTAACTTTACCAAATTAAAATGGCCTAAAGCCACGAAGAGACCATAGGCAAAACAGAAACACACATCAGCTAGGGCAGAAGAGAAGCCGAGAGTCAGTGCACGCACGCCTGAAGCAGATGGAGAAGCTCCAGCATGGTTACCATGACCACAGCTGAGTGCTGGGCGCTGCTCGATTGAGAAGGGAGCCTCTGGCTAATCACATTTTCTACTTTAATGTTTACCATTTGTTTCACATATAGATTAGCAATTCCCAAAGAATTAGAAGGTACATTATAAAATAAAAATAACACAAAAATATAAGCCTTTGCATAATCTTCCAAAAACATGGAGAGTTCATCAAAAGTGCCAATCATCACTGTGTTTAAAGGTTGTGAGGAATCTGGTTTCAGTTACAGACCTRTCAAGGAGTTGGCAAAGAAGAAATACCAATACAGACTTAGATGGTACCAAGTAAGGAGATGATAATGCCCGAACAAAAAAAGGGACGCTCTTTGTTGTTCAAAAGAGTTAGTACTTTACAAGCACAGTAAATAATAGCAGTGGGAAGAGATGGAAACACCACATTCTGACAGCAGTTCAATGAAAGCAAGGACTTGAGTTGGACATTACCCTAGTACTGCTCCTGAACTGTCTGGCGCACAGTAGGCAGAACACTGATGCACAGTAAGCTCTCAAAAGTATTGACTTGCAGAAGGAATGTGTGTTCCTCTTTAATATGCGACCCCGTCCTCTGAAACAAGCGTGAATAATGTATCTAAAGTAACTTTCCCTTAATAGAGGAAATTCTCCTACTTCAGGGTCTAGCTCAGATTTTACTTCCTCTGTCTTCCCACATCTCTCCCACTGCCCACAGCCCTGCCTCCCTCAAAGATTCAGAATTAAACCTTCTTTATTCTCTATAGCGTACTACTTGGTCACTCCATATCTATCTTGTTACTGTTTGAGACGATCTATACAATTAAATTACACAGGCTGACCTTTAAGTCACTCTGTAGCCCAAGCAGCCCTTCGACTCACGACTTTCCTGCCTGAGAGCCCCGAGTAGCAAAGCCTGCAAAGCCTGCGGCACCAGGCCTGGCTCATTCATTCCATGTCAGTCTATAATGTTTACTTGTCTGACTCATCTACAGAGTTATAAACTCCACGAGGGCAAGGTTCTAGTTTTAGTTACTCTTTACATCATCATCATCATCATCATTCTCTCTCTCTCTCCCTTGGAATTCAGACCCCCTTGCCCCCCCCCCCCCCCCCCCCCCCCCCCCCCCCCCCCCCGTCTGAGTGTGAGGATCACCATCATGCCCAGCATGGACTTCCACTTTCCAGCATAATAATGAAGACTTAATGTCCCCTAGTTTTCATAAAATAGAAGTATATTCTTTGTGTCCAATAAGATACCAGCATATATTAGATCCTCATAAGTGTTCATTACCTGAATTAATTAATTAAAAGAAAGGTAATTCCAAAACAACTAAGGTGCTTCGACTTCCAGGGTTGAAAAATATCATCCCTCAAATAAAGAATCCCTCGCTTTCCCTTGTTTCTAAACAGACTAATTAGGGTCTGCAGAAATCCTAGTTAGGATCTCTATAGCTGTGATAAAATACCATGACCAAAAGTAACTTGGAGAGGAAATGGTTAATTTTGTCTCTTAACTCTCGGGTTACAGACCATCACTAAGGGAAGTCAGGGCTGGAATTCAGGGCAGGAACCTGGAGATAGGCACTGAAGGCAGAGGCTAAGGTAAAGTGCTGCTTCCTAGCTTGTTTCTCAAGGATTGCTCAGGGTGATAGCACCCACGGTGTGCTAGGTCCTCCCACACCAATCGTCAGTCCAGAAACTGCATCACAAGCTTGCCACAAGCCAATCTGGTGGGGGTATTTTCTCATTTGAGGCTTCCAAAACGACTCAAAGACCTTGCCTAGACCCTGCCCTGTGTTGAGCACTCTAGCACCACAACTATGCAGATGAGTCTGAGGGAGTTCCAGCAGAAGCACAGGAACTGAGGCTAGGATGTGGCTCAGTGGTGACAATGCTTCCTTCACAGAGTGAACCCACACAGAGGTCAGATGAGAATGGCAGCCCCTCTGTCACTCCAGCTTCCAAAGGCGGACACAAAGGATCTGCAGAGCAAGCTTGTGAGTGTGACTAGCCACATTGGTGAGTTCTGGGTCTGCCTGAGCGGCCTCTGCATCAATTAGTAAGGTGGAAGGTCAATGAAGAATCATTTCCAGCATCAACCTCAGGCCTGCGCACACACTTGCATGTGCACACATGCATGTGTTGACCACACATGCAAACATGCATGAAATACATACATACATACATACATACAGAGAGAGAGAGAGAGAGAGAGAGAGAGAGAGATACAAAAACATAAAATAAAAGTACCATAAGTGATGTGGGCTAAAAGAAAAAGGGGTAAAAAAAGGAGAGCTTAGGTGCTCAGGCTAGGCAGATGTGGTGTTAAGTGATGTCTGAAACTAGACATGATAACCTTCTGCCAGCATGAGAGAGCGTAAACACCTAAGAGGGGAGGAATTGTTTAGCCTGGCCCAACAAACTCAAAGCAAGAGAGAGATCAAAGACCTATGACAGGAGGGTGAGGCAAGAGAGGCACTGCTCTGTTTGGACTGAGGAAGCAATGCCATATATGTTTTCACAGACAGCAGCAAGTGTTACTGTCCTCAGTCCTAGGGATGAAGGAGGTCTACAAACAGATGGACCACTAAAGCTAGAAGAATTGAACCTTGATGTAAACACCTATGCTTGTAATAGGAAGTCCTTTACCAATTATGAAAATATAGTCCCATACCCAGTGTTGTGAAAGTGGTGTCCAAAACCCCACTGATTCTGACTGCTCCAGATGAACAAACGTACCTTCAACAGAAGACGGAAGAAGAAAAAAGCAGAATCAGCAAAGCCATGTAACTGGATTCTCCTAACCCATGTGTGGGCAGATGAGCGAAATCTCCCAGGCGCATGCATTCTCCTTCACTACCCCCACTATCCACGACCGGTGACCCCTCAGACTGGAGTCCACAGAGYGCATGCTCATGTCTTTCCACTTTGTAGCTCAGTAAAATTTGCCCGCCTGCCCTCTAGTAGGTTCTAGTGGGCGTCAGTAGTTCCTATGACACAGACAGTGACTGGGATAAGGAACACATGGTGTTCTTCGTAAGCACATTGTAAGAAAAATAAAATATAAAAAAATAAGTATGTGACCCCCCCCCAAGAAAATACTAGAAAAAGGATACAATGACCACAAGGGAATACAGGATAAACTATATAATTGCTATATATTGAAATGTGGGGAAGGTAAGAGGAGGGCTTCCTGCTACAGATGAGCTTTCCAGGGCAGAAAGATAAACATTGATTAGCTGAAAGCAACTAAGATGTATGCTATCAAAACTGCATGTTCGACAGATGAATTAAACAGAAGCCGGGGAGCTTCATTAATATATCCAAGTGACAAATTAAAAGAAAGAAGCTAGCATACAAGCCTAAGTATTCTGACTTCAAATCCAGAGTAGATAATAGGAATCGATGAAAAGAAGCCAGAAATGGCCGTGTCTGTAAGGCCAGGTGCGGAGGATTGGCTGGGATGGGTGCGGGGTGGGGGTGGGGGTCAGGGCAACTCAGAGGAATGATAACCAAGCAAATCATCTTAGGGGTTCCTTCTCCTCAGTACTACCGCCACGCCTCGCACCTTGAATCAGTAACAGGCCTACAGAACTTCCATATTCCTCACCAACATGCCCAGTTCTGGGACCTGCTTCCCCTCTGAGGGATGCCATCCGCATTCCCAGATGCTTCCTGGTCCTAAGGACTCTAGAAACATCGAGTTTCACATATGGCACAGCTAACAGAAGTCACTCCACATATGAACTGGCTCTGCTCACAACTCCACCCTCCTCTCTTGTTCCCACCAATGCTAAGGAAACCAGATGTACAAATGGTTAACAGAGGGGGAAAATCCCACCCAGACCACTTGAAACGCGGCTAGTCTGGCTGGGCTTCCAGTCTGCTCAGCGACTGCTCCATGCTGCTATTTATAGCCTCTGGGTGCCCAGCCCAGCTTCCAGGTCACTAATTGTGGCCCAACCCAGAGCCAACTCCACACCTCCTTCTCCGCCCTGCAGCACAAGTAACAAGAAGCAAACCCAGCTTTGTCCAGCAGAACACAGCCAGGAACAAGACCTGAACCCAAGATCAGATTATATACGCCTTTCAGAAGATATCAAAGTTGGCTAAGGTCTGCTCCCTTTGCTGCATGTGCTGCGAGCTGAGCTGTCTCACCCTCTCGCTGGCATCCCTCTAAGTATTCTAAGTTCATCCAAAGTAAATCCTCAGGTCAGTTTAGCCCATGATCACAATAAAGAGGGAGGACTAGGGTTTGACTAAGTGTCAAACCCTCCACTATGGAGCTGTGTGCCTCTTCCTGGGTCTGTCAGCTTCTCCATCCATTTGTATTACTACTCCAGTTGTCCAAGGCACGGAAAGCAATAAGAGAGAAGGCATGCTCAGAATCAAACTTTCCAAAATGCTTCTCAAACACCTACAGAATACACTGAAATCCTTAATATTTTTAGTTCCAGATAGAGACCCTGAGAGTATGAATTTTCTGAGCATGTTGTGAATAATCTCTCTGATTTCAAGAGGCAGATACTATAATAGTATGAATTATAATATAATATATACACATATACTATATATTATAGTATTACTGTAAATAATAGTATATATAGTATAATAGTAAAAATACTATTATTTGAGTATTATTCTACAATAATACACTTTACCCAGAGATGCAGAATACTAAAATTGGCAATGACTACTTTTAGCATATGAGGCTATGTGAGTTATCCTGAGAGCAGAAAAGGTCTCATATATATGAGCAAAAGACAAAGTTTAGCCCAAAGACTTGCTAAGTTTTGTTTGTTTGTTTGTTTGTTTTGTATTAGATCGAATTGCCTGAGCTGCCCTGGCAAGTCACCAGTGGATTGCTACCTGCACCATGGATTCCACATCTAGACCCTTGGTCCATTAACTGCCAGTTAAATCTGGCAGTTGCTAATGAGGATCATATTCAGAACAAAGGACAGAGACAAGCGATGAAGCAAAAGGTATAATAATAGAAAGATGGTCCCTTCCTTCCCACACTATGCTCACCATTCTCCCCAGACAGTGCAACAAGTCTCCACCCTCTGTGCCCTTGAGTTAGACCACTCAAGACTACACACCCTGATGCCAGTCATCTTCTCATGTGGGGTTCAATTTAGCCATTGGATTATATGCCAGGGATTCTAGTTATCCTGAAGCAGGAACCAGAATGCTGCTGAGCTGCCTCATCGTCACCCACAAATACCCATTCCCAGCCCCAAATCTTTCCTCCCAAGACCACAAGGGGGAAAAAGTTTCCAAATTAAAAAACTAAAACTGGCAACAAAGGTGCCCCATGGCAGTAACCTTTAAAACTGGCCATTAAAGTTTATAAGTCAGACGGGCACCAAGCGAATGATCAAGAAGAGAAAAATAGCCCCTCCCTTCAGGATGCAGAGCCACAGCCTCCTGCCACACAGCTGATGTCACAAGAAGCACTTGCAGCCAGCCATCAAGGGCTCTCTGTGTCCTGATTACAACTGCTCGTGATATAGCCTCTGTATGTCTGGCTGCAAAGAAAAAGGAGCGGGGGACAAGGAGGTGAGGTTTGGGGTGTCTGAGGTAGAAGCAGGGAGGAAAGGGGTAGACACACCCAAGACCTCTCCCTACGAGGAAGACTCCCTGAGACCCACCAACCAGGAGGGAACAGACCTTGCTCGACTCCTAAGAGACAGCAGTTCTCAGCTTCTCTTTCCACCTACTGCACATAAGACTCAGCACAGATTTCCACCAGTTACTTGGATTCATTATACAATGACCCTGACTTATCTTGAGACAAGGGGGCACATATCAGTTATTTTGATAAAAGTGTGAACAGCTTAGAAAGACTTCCAAATCACTCCTGTTCCAAATCTCCCACCTATTCTGTGAGGTGTGTACCCCTAGGAAAAAACAAGAATTTTGGGAGACCTCTTCCTCGCTCATTTCATCCCACATGGAAGGTACAGTCCCCGAATACACCCGAGAGCTTCTGTGCCAGACCCTGTTCCAGCGCRCCAGGCGAAAGCATGAACATACAGACACAAATCCCTACTCTCGTTGGAAAGCTAAGCCCACTAGAGAAGGAAAGCAACATCTGCAGAGCATAGTAACTGCTAACACAAAATGCTAACACAAAAAACAGAGTAAGGGAGCCGGGAGAAAGAGCTGGGAGCATAGTGCTACATGTCAATCAAGCATTCCAAAGGCTGAGACAGGAGAAGTACAAGTTCAARGCTAACTCAGACACAACTTCTCAAACAGTGCTAGTGTTGGTAGAGATGAGGGTGAGGCTGAAACTGTAGATAAGGTAGCCCTTGAGAAAAGACCTAAAGAGAGAGGCATGGGCAAGCTGGGTCAGCAGTTAAGGGCACCTGCCACCTGCCAAACCTGAACACCTGATGCCAATCCCCAGGCTCTACGTGGTGGAAGGAGAGATTGACTCACTGTCCTCTCACCTTCAAACATACCCTGATGCGTGTTTGCCTCGAACCCCGCCATACACATGCACACAAAATTAATAAAAATGTAACTTAAAAAAGAGAAAATAAGCCATGCATATATCTGAATAAAAGCAAATGAGAAGGTTTGGAATTGGGGCACATACCTAGTGTATCATTAGAAACCCCAGCATATGGAGGTAGCCACAGAGCTGAGCCTACACTGGCTGCCAYGGGGCTCTCCCTCTGTCTTGGACAGAGGAGTATGGCCTGTTGGACTAAATCATCCGGGCCAAGGATGTGCCGACAAGCAGAAACAAACTTAAAAAGAAGAGCACATGTGAAGTAAGATGAGCTTAATATTAAAGATTTCTCTTTATTTATCTTCAAGTTCCCATAGACAAAATCTCATCTATTCTCAGAGAATCCTTGTAAGGAACAGCAGTCTATCCCTTAGTTAAGAACTAGCAAAGCTGGGCGGTGGAGGCGCACACCTTTAGTTCCAGCACTTGGGAGGCAGAGGCAGGCAAATTTCTGAGTTCGAGGCCAGCCTGGTCTACAGAGTGAGTTCCAGGACAGCTGGAGCTACACAGAGAAACCCTGTCTCAAAAAACAAAAAGCAAAAAAAAAAACCAAACAAAAAAACAAAACAAAACAACAACACCAACAACAAAAAAGAACTAGCAAGGAGTGAGGAATCATTTTAAAATGACTCTAAAGTGAGAGCTGGGATAGGAATTTGTTCTTCTTACCTTGTCCCATGGTTCCCTAGGCATAAAATCACAGAATATTAAAAAACACAAGACAGATTACCTTTCCTGGTCCTTTCATCTTACTTAAGAAGCAGGAACCAAAAGTAAATTTCATGTTTCCTAAGTAAGGGGTTAACACTCCTTAGAAAGCAAAATGGTACAGCTTTTTAAAAAAGAGACCAGCTCTTTCAAATTCCACATTCTAGAAACTCTCCTGCAAAGAAAGATCTGGTGATGACATCAGGATCATAGAAGACCAAAGAGTAACTTCTGTCCTCTGACCTCAGAAAAAGCCTGGGTCCACTGCCTGTCATCTAGCTTTCAGCTTCATGTTCTTCGGGAGACAGAGACTCACTAGCCAAGGGCTACAGGGTCTGAAGACCACAACTAAACTCATACCATGAATCTAGACACATAGACACACAGAAACACACAGAGACAGGCAGACAGACAGACACAGAGAGAGGCAGAGACAGAGACACAGAGAGAGAGAGGAAAAAGAGAGTTTGTGTATGCAGCACAAACATGTACAGTCAGTGGCAAGGAAAGGAAAGCACACRCAACACAACACACCAGAGCAGCTGCAGAAAACAACTGCTTGTTAAGTTAAAATTAAACTCTGCACAAATATTGACCTTTGGAGGGGACAGAAACTGGTCCCATATTTACCAGCTTTATAAATGGGATTGACCACAGCTGCCCCACGTGCTTGGCCAACATGATGGCAGGATGGGGTGAGGCCCCACTTTCGGGGGGAGATGAGTGAGAGGAACAGAATACATTCTAAACACTTTCTGAGATGTACTTGCTCTTGGTGGGTCAAAGTTCCCAAAAGCACTACAGTGGAATTTCTAGGAAAGCAAATAAGAGAGTCTCTGAAAGTGGAGATAGGGGTGATAGAGAAATAGGAATAGGGAAGAAAAAGGAAATATCCAAAAGGCAAAATGCTAAGAAGAATGAGATGCAGAACCACGGAAGAAGAACGCAGAGGACATTGAGGAACTTATCCTTTTGAACCCTGGTTCTTGGTCAAACTGAGAGTCATAAGGTAGACTAGGTGACCAATTTAAGCAACCCAGCAGAACAAGAACTGACCTGGTTTGAGTTTTGGCTGTGCTGCGTACTAGACATGTAACACAGGGAACTCAATACACCACCACCCGCCCCAGTTTCCTCATCTATAAAATAGGGATATTAATAAAAAAAAAATATTAGCTTGGAGCACATGTTTAATCCCAGTACTCAAGAGGCAGAGGCAGGAGTTCAAGGCCAGCCTGGTCTACAGAGCAAGTTCCAGGACAGCCAGGGCTACACAGAGTAGCCCTATCTTGAAAAACAAAAACAAACAAAAAATTGACCTAATTCACAAAGACTAGAATCAAAAAAAGGCAACTTGGGGAGAGTGTTTGGCCAATTATAAAGGCCACACAGATATCAATCATCTTATTAACTCTGTGGCTGCTAATTGTTCATATTATGTCATATTACAAAATTGAGACCAAGCTAATATCTCTCTTGGGCAAAGTCATAGGCTAGAAAGGAGAATTTAACCTTGCCCTGAACTGTTTAAAGTTTCCTAAGGGCTACACCTTGATCCTCCCCTAGCAGTAAGATAACAGAGAAGCCAGCCTGAGGAAATATAGCCCTACCCCCAATCCAGACTTGGGTCAGACATGAAGGAGGAGAAAGAACTCATAACGTGATCCTGAAAGCTGAATCCAGGTAATCCAAGGTTTTACAAGAACAAGCATCAAAGCTACTGGGAAAATTCGCTCTGCTTAAATCTCTGCCTTCTTCCTCCTTTATCCTCTCCTTTATGCTCATGACCTACACTGTAAGCAAGATGCACAAAACTCTAGATTTATTTCCACGTGGCATGACATATACACACCCTACTGTTATAAGTTTGAATATGAAATACCCCCTAAAGCTCATGAGTTAAAAGTTTGTTTGCCAATCAATCAACGATCACAAGGTTGTGGGAGGTGTAATTGAACTATGAGGCTTTGACCTTATCAATGGGTTCCTAACTTGACGGTGCTATTGGTAGGTGACAAAAAAAACGTAGGCAGCAGGACCTAGTTAAAGGGAAGAGCCTTGGCAGCATGCTTTATTATGTCTTGTCACCAGGCCACTCACTCTACCTCTCTGCTCCCAGACACCACGCTATGAGCATCTCTGCTTCAGCGCACGCTCTTCACCACGGTGTACTTCACCGCAGCCCAGGGACCCAGGCACATCTACAACTGAACTGTCTCAAACACCAAGCCAAATAGCCTTTTTCTCCCTTAAGCTCATTTCCTCAAGTATTTCTGTTTTTGTAGCAGAAAGCTGACTAACATACCCACTAAAATTCAGAAAGTATTGCAAATAGAAAGTACATAAAAGCCAGGTGGTGGTGGTGGTGGTGGTGGTGGTGGTGGTGGTGGTGGTGGTGACACACACCTTTAATCCCAGCATTTGGGAGGCAAAGTCAGGGGGAATGTAAAGAAACCCTATCTGGAAAAACAAAATAAAGCAAAACAAACAAAACCCAAAAAGTACATAAAGAGATTTCTTCCCCCAAATTAGATGTCCAGTGTTACATGACATTGCTGTGCCTTCTTGCAGTACACTGCTCACGCTATACATCTTAAAACCACGGGGTGGGCAGGCAGCTGCTACTTCTGCATCTGAAAAGAATGACTACATTTATTTATTTATTTATTTATTTATTTATTTATTTATTTATTTATTATATGTGAATACACTGTAGCTGTCTTGAGACACCCCAGAAGAAGGTTGGGAGCCACCATGTGGTTGCTGGGATTTGAACTCGGGACCTTCAGAAGAGCAGTGAGTGCTCTTAACCACTGAGCCATCTCTCAAGTCTGGTAATGACTAAATTAAAGTCCTTTACCTTCTTGGTGCTAAGCCAAATTAATCCACTAGTATCTGTTGACTGTGCTTTGCTCATCTAATCTTTTACCTTAATCCATCCCAGTTTGTACTGTTGAACRCGTGTACAGCAGAGCAGTCCCAGCACTCAGGAAGGACTCCCAACAGTGCAGCCTCGGGCCACAGGGCCGGAAGATGGCTTTGTACTCACTGTACCAAATACACCCTGAAACAAATTCAAAACCAGCTGGGGAGGGACAAATGTGTGGGATGGGCAGGGGGTGGGGGATTAAGCTCCAGGCGGATCTCTACCCCAGGGTTTATGTCACTGCGCTCTCTGGCGAGCTCCATGATCCTCTTCCTCGGCTTTGTCTTTGATGGTTCCAGAAAGGCCTCAGCTTTCAGTTCAGTCACACACAGCAGAGCCCTTTTCTCACACCCGGCTTTCTCATGGACAAATGGCTCCCCTCAGCAGTCTCTTTTACAACAAGGTGGAGAAGGAGACTAGCTGGCCTTCCCTGCACAAGCCTACGGCTTCCGGTCAAGCTCATCGGGCAGGCTATGGCCAGAATGGGTGGGGTTTTTTGTTTGTTTGTTTGTTTTTAACAAGGTAGTCCATACTTGTAGAAAATGCAAAGAAAAGTTCCATAATTACAATTCCTATCCATTTAAACACACACAGAGATAAAGACAGACAGA
>BDUI01001423.1:53811-67707 GCA_002335545.1 Apodemus speciosus
CACACACACACACGAGAAAGAGAGAGAGACAGACAGACAGACAGACAGACAGACAGACAGACAGACAGACAGAAGACAGACAGAGATGTGGCACACAACTTTAATCCCAGAACCAGGGAGGTAGAAGCAGGCAGATCTCTGTGAGTTTGAAGTCAGCTTGGTTTATGTCATGAGCTCTAGACCAGCCAGGGCTAGGCCCTGTGTTAAAGAAACAGACAGACAGACAGACAGACAGACAGACAGACAGACAGACAGACAGACAGACAGACAGAGGGAGGGAAGGAGAGACTTACAGACCCAGTAGATGTAACCACACACAAGCAACTTTCTGAGACCCAGGCATAGCAGAAGTTTCTGGCTGCCTTAGGACTGTCTRAAATACAGAAATGACTGAACTTCAAGCGCACTAGGAAGAACCCCTCCACCATACTCTTTGAAGCTCTCAGAGAAGCAAATAAGGAAACATTGCTACCGGGTACCTGTGAGTGCCGCCGACTCACAAGCCCCGGGAAACAGCCTGAATAGAGTCTTATTCAGGCCAAGGGAAAATGCTGTTAAAACATACAAAACTCCTTTGACTAATGTGAGAGGGGGAAAGAGCCTCTATAATTAACAGAGACTGTCACAGGCATCAGGGGCCTCCGACATGTTCTCTGCAAACCACTTGAAAAGACCCAATCTTTTAGGAGAAGGCTGGGGTTTCTGAGCAGGGGCTCCAACAGGCTGGGGACAACTTTTCCAAAAGCATCTCACCATATTTAAAATGAAGACGAGAAATGGAGGTGGGGTATGGGGAGGAAAAACCCCAAACCTCAACCTAATGTTTTCCCACCACTGGAACTAAAAAGTGAAAAAGAAGAAGTCCAAAGGCAACCAGGTTTCAATTAGGGCCTAATTAGAAAGAGAAGTGGCCCCACTGACAGATCTAGGGGAAGAAACACAGTCAGTTCTTCTGGGCTGAGCCATCCACTTGAAAGCTGTGATGATTAGAGAGGGACAGTTTATGGTGAGCAGAGAGATGGTGGAGAAAGGGAGGCACAGAAGGAGAGGGCTTGGGGCTAGCCAGTCCCCAAGTCAGGGGCCAGAACGGACAGTGCAGCAGCACACACCGAGCAGGCGCTATGCCGCCACACCGCCAGGCCACGTGTAAAGCTTACACAGAGGGCAGTGAGGGGAGGGGAGGGGAGGGTGGCACTCAGGCTCAGCACTCGCCACTATACACACACAAGGATTCCAGAACTTTAAATTCTACGTCTTGTGAGACACAAATCCACACAGATAATTCACATGGCCTCTCTGCATTTCTCTCAGAGCATACAAATGTTTTTACATGATGCGCAGAAAGGTGGGAGAAGCCCATTCTATCATCAACTGATCCTGAATGAAGAGGTCTGGATCTGCCCCAGCTCTCAAAAGAAGCCAAGGGAAGCGTACACCAGCGGGCAGGCTGGGATATCACACATCACGACGAATACAGAACGGCTGGAACAGCATTGTGTCTCCTCCTTAGGACCCGAGAGATTTAAGTCCACTTTCTGTAGGAAGGCCACAGTCTATAAGAACACATAACAAGGTGCAAGTGGGGAGGAAACAGCCTGTTCCACTCAAATTTGCAAGACTCAGAGCAGTTTGATTAGCAGCACGGAATACCCCACCCGGCCCCTTGCTCTGGRGTACACTATCCCTTGTTGATTTAGTTCAGGCAACTTGGAGGAGGGACAGGAAGGGCTAGGGCAAACATGTCACAGCCTGAAGTGAATAGGGCTGACAGAAAGAAAAGGCAAAGAACAGAGCTGAGGAGAGGAAAAGAGGAGAGGCCTCTCTTCCCATCCCACAATCTGGGCTCCATCCAACACAAAGTTAATTCCTAACCTCGACTTCACCACCCTGCCCACTGCTTACATGATTTATCCCCCTATCTGCCTGCATTGGCTTTATAAGCCTCCCAGCCCTATACACCATTATAAAAGATGTCTGTGCTGCTGGCTCAACCTGGCCCAGCACTGGCTCCTGCCACAGTAACCCTTTTGCACCCTTTCATTTTACAAGCCTTCCACCATCATGGAAATCTGAAATCCTACGAAAGAACAGTAAACAAACACCACAAGAGAAAGAAAATACCTATCCAGGCTATTCAGGACAGCAAAGTGGATGGATGTGCAAGCCAGGGATGAGGGCCTCTAAGCACAGGCAGTGAGCTGCCTCCTTGCCTGGCCCACCTAGACAGTGAGCTGCCTCCTTGCCTGGCCCACCTAGACAGTGAGCTGCCTCCTTGCCTGGCCCACCTAGGCATTAAGAAGCAGCTGCACAGAGATGAGCTGGTCCTTACAGGACTACGCCACACCTGAACCTCAGTGGTCAGTCACCGCCGAGTCCTTGGCATACAGTGGGTACACAGAATAGTAGCTATCAAGATGTGGGACATTAAGCATCTGAAAAATGGGGGTAGGGTAGCAGTTCCTATTCCTTCCTAAGGCAAAGTTGAACTTTCAACAAGGTTTCTCCTTTATTCTGAGCAAACTTTCCCTTTCAAAACCAGATTCCACTGATTGATCCAATCCAAGAATAAGCCAAAGGAAGTTTCCTAGTAGTGTCTGTTTTACTCTTTGATTTTGTTTTCTGAAACAGTGTCTCTCTGTAGCCTAGACTGACCTAGAACTCATTATGTAAACTTAAGCTGGTGATCCACTTGCCTCAGCCTCCCAAGTACTGGGATTAGAGATGTGGATCCCCATGCCTGGATTTTCCTACTATCCTGGGTAATGTAATAGCATCACTTTGAACACCTAAAATCTACATCTGCTCCTGTGTCTCCTCATATATCCAAAAGCTCCCTCAGCTTCAGCGTCAAAGGCTATGCTTTCTCATCGCAGGCCTCCAGAGAACCTGCCAACGCTGCTGGAATCTGTTCTTTCCCTAAAATGCCCTCTTACCACAGAGCCTAAGCCAGAAATCAGGGTCAGACCTTCCCCCAATTAGCTTGGCTGAGAATGGACACTGAGGAATTCTCCGCAAGTCTCTGGGGCTCCGACTGCTCCGCCAAGGAGCTGGAGCTCTCCCCCAGGGTTCTGTTGTTCACTTGGGGTTAAGAAGCCAGGAGATGGAGGCGGAGGGCAGGAGGGCTGGGGAGGGCAGGAAGAGAAGAGAGCTTTGATTCAGCGACCAGACTGAGTTCTCTACAGGCCGGGCTCCACTGAGGTTTCTCGGGAGAAATAGGCCTCTGTGGTAGCTGTGTCTGTAAAGCGGATGGAAATGCCCATAAAGCCATATCAAACCCTGTGCAGAGAAGGACAGGGATATATATAGAACCAGGAACCAAAGGAGCCACAGGGGATTCAGGCGGCCAGCTCCGCCCAGCCCTTAAACACGCCTCAGGGAAGGGGGAGGCCCAAGGAACAAGCTCCAGGAATGAAGGCTGGAGACAGCCCGGCGGGTTTGCCAAGGGAGTGGGGAAATTAGGGGCGTCTCAGGGACAATGCTGGAAGGGAAACTAACAACTAGGCTGTTGGAATCAATCAAAGTTTGGGGCAACCTAGGCCCGGGGCAGCTCAGGGGTGCAAAGGAACCGGACTGGAGCTGGACCAGAGCCTGGGTGACTGGCTTGCCTTGGTGTCTCACAATCTTGACCGTGCACTGCTTCCTTCTCAGAGCCTAAGAGCTCCTGATCAATTTGTTCCCCTGGTTCCCCAGCCAGCACCTCCACTTTCAAATAGTCCAGGAGCCAGTGTGCATTCTTCCCCACTTAGTCCCAACCTCCTGGAGAAACTGGGAAAAAAAGAAAAAGAAATGTATCCTTAGGAAGTGTCTTAAGACAAAGTATGCCAAGAATCAAGTCAGGTATGATGGCACCCATTGTATTCCCAGCACCCAGGAGGCTGCAACAGGATTGCTGAGGCTGGGGTAAGCAAAGTTTATAGACCAAGTCTGACGACAGCTTGAGCTACTTAGTGAGACCTTGTCTCGAGAAAAAAAAAAGGATAATAACAAAGAGAAAACAGGGATGCAGATGAAAGTCAGTCATCAACAGGAGCATGCTTAGCAGTACCAGAAACAGATTAACAAATTCAGAGCCGGGCGTGGTGGCGCACACCTGTAATCCCAGCACTTGGGAGGCAGAGGCAGGCGGATTTCTGAGTTCGAGGCCAGCCTGGTCTACAGAGTGAGTTCCAGGACAGCCAGGGCTACACAGAGAAACCCTGTCTCGAAGAAAAAAAAAAAAAAAAAAAGGAAAGAATTTATTAAAAAAAAAAAAACAAATTCAGAGAGAGGAAAGGACAGCCACAAAATAGGCCAGAGCCTCCCAAACCACTGTATCTGGTTGAACAAGGCTCAGAAGAGACAGTCAGGAGTGAGCAGGCTCATCAGCTCAGATTTGTGGGATCCCTCCCTACCACTAACATTCTTGCCCAAGTAGGCTGTCAAGATAGAGCACCTGTGTAATGGAGATGGGGGGCTAGAAGACACTAAGCCTACAAAAATGTCTTATCTGAGCCATATTCAGACAGCCAAYCCTCCAWTGCCCTACCCCCAATTCAAGAGAATCCTCCCTCTCTGAATCTCCAGTTCCCAGCAGCACAAGTATCCCAAGGTTTTGGCGCCACCTTCTGTTTACTCCTGATAGCTGAGTGGTCAGGATGAACCTGGCATTTGCCTGCCTTAATTCATCACAAATGCTAAAGGAAAAAAAGTTTAAGAGAACATTAATTATAAGTTCTGGGACCACGATACAACTTAGGGGCACAGCACTCGCTTAATTTCTAGTAAAAGGGTGACCCCTTGAGATATTTACTCTGGTCTCCTGGTCTGATATCTTGGGACATTTCTGGCTCATCCAGCGCAGCGGTTCTTCACCTTCCCAATGCTGCAACCCTTTTATACAGTTGCTCATGTTGTGGTGACCCCCAACTATAAAATTATTTTTCTTTCAACTTCATAACTGTAATTTTGCTACTGTTATAAATTATAAGGTAAACATCTGATATGGGGGATTTTTGATAACATCCGTGGTGGTGGTGGTGGTGGTGGTGGTGGTGGTGGTGGTGGTGGTGGTGGTGGTGGTGGTCGTGGTGGTGGTGCTGATTGTGGCAGTGGTGGCACACACACATTTAATCACAGCACTTGGGAGGCAGAGACAGGTGGATCTCTGAGTTTGAAGACAGCCAGGACCACAGAGAGAGAGAGGGAGAGGGAGAAAGATATGAGACCCCTGTGGGGAAAAAGATAATCTGATATGAGCCGGGTGTGAAAGGGTCGTTTGGTCACCCGGAAGGAGTGGAGACGCACGMAGCGCAGCGCAGGCTGAGAACTGCTGCCCCAGAGCCTTTCACTGTGCGTCTGTATCCAGGGTTAAAGCCATCAGTATGCAAAGCTCCTTTTTTCAAGAGTCTTGTCATTTGAGAACAATGAGAACTCAACAAGCATTTTTCTAGCTAATAGATTCTATTTTAAATTCTGTCTACAGCACATTAGTTTGGTTTTCTTGGTTTTAAGTAGATATTCTAATTTGCATCTAGATGACATGATCAAGTGCTTCTCATCCAACTCTATAATGACAACAGTGACAAGCARTGACTTAGACAGTTCATGCTGCTGTATCATTCTATGCCTCTCACTCCGATATGTAATAAGTTCACTGAGAAGTCAGTTTATACCACAGATAATACATCTGTTCATTCGATTTACCAGATMTCTCTATAGCACCTGCCACAGACCAGACATAAACTGTAGGCAGGGTGGGAAGACACACAAGGCCTATCTATACTCTTGCGCATTCTAACATCCTTTACCTACTGACTTGTTTGGTRTAGAAATTCTACATCCACCTTCATTAATACCCATGTGAGCCACAAAGATCAAGCAAAACCAAATGCAGACTTTGTAAAAAGATAAAATGAGGAAATAGGGGGAGATGGTAGTTAGGAGTGTGGGCACTGGACGGATTATACCAGCACTTGGAAGGCTAAGACAGGAAGATTGCTCTGGGTTTGAACTATAAATGAGTTCCAGGCCAGCAGGCCAGTTTATTGGGAGGGAAGAGGAAGGCTTGCAAGTTTTGTCTCTAAAACTAGGATTGAGTTTCCCCTAAAACATAATACTGAACCAATTCTAGGAACTATATGCCAGCATCCAAGGTCAGCTTCCTCCAGTACCAAGGTCTTTCGTAGAAAAGAAAAGCAAGATACTATCTATTGCACACCAGGATTAACTGCTTAAGTTATATATAAGTACTTCTCCAAATGTCACCACAAAAAAAATATAGGATTTCATCAAATAGAATAGAGAAGAGTTAATTAACTTATTATATGTATATGGGTTTTGCCTGCATGTATGTCTATGCAYCACATGCAAAAAAGGGCATTAATTCCCCCTTTCAAGTAGAGTTACAGATGGTTATGAACTGCCATGTGAGTGCTGAGAATTGAGCCCTGGTCCTTTAGAAGAAGACGGTCATTTTAAACTGATCCTATTATAAGTTGGTAAGTAAAGGGAACTAAAGTCAGCCGTAGAATTGCAGGACACACGTCCTCTCCTGACCTAGCTCCCTAGTCTTCCAAGTGAGAATGACACACTGGCCATTAGAAAAGGCACCGTGAATTCTYGAAAAGGGGTCCCCAGAGTTTCTGGTAATAGTCCTATTAAGTAAAACRTCTCTTCTTCACCTACATCATCATCATCAATGTTTCTCATTATGTTTATCTCTTCTTGACCTACCGTGAATGGAATGCCTAGGAGGATAACCCACTTATTACTGCTCTGATCTCCCTATGGGAAAACTAAGGTCCCATGAGTCATTCAAGCTTGACACCCAAATCCCAAGAGCCCAGTAATACTAAATACGGTAGTGGGTGGCCTGGGCCCCTGGCGCTGTCCTTTCCTCAGCTGTACTGTCATCTTGGGTTTTGTGTTTGTACACACGCTTGTGGAAGCCAGAGGTCAATGTCTTCAACAGCTCTCTTATTTGAAAAAATTGTTAAAAAGTGTGTGTGTGTGTGTGTGTGTGTGTGTGTGTGTGTGTGTGTGAATGGAGATGCATGCAATGCTAAGGCATACGTGTGGAGAACACAGAACAACCTTCTCTACCCTGTTTGAAGCAGGTTGTCTTGCCGTTTTTCCCACTACATGTACCAGGCTCACTGGCTTGTGATCTAATGGATATTTTCCCCATCTTCCAYRGAAATGCTCGGGTTACAGAAGTGCACTACTGTGCCTGGTCTTATATAGCTTCTGGGGATTCAGACTCAGGTCTTTATCCTTGTGCTTTATCRACTGAGCCATCGTCTCCTCAGCACTCAGACTGACTTTTCTGAGACAAGGCCTTGCAAACTCAGTCCATCGGCTGGCTAACAAGCTTCATGGATTCTCTTAGTTCTGCCTTCCCAGTACATGCAAACACATACAGACACATGCACGCAGAGATGCTAGTTTCTTATTCCCCACTCCAGCGCCTATGATCAAGAAATCTAAATCCAGTAGTACTCAGTAAATGCTGGGTAAGGACAATGACATTGACAGCAGCAGTCCAGTACAACTCCACTAAGTTGTCAGACCAGTTCAGGATCCTGGCATGGAAACTTCTCTTACTCTTGGCCCAGACATTTACTCTTAAGGTTTGTCTCCTCCTCAAAAGACTCTAGGAAATAGGGTTAGTTTTAAATTCTAGAAACTCTAATCATTCTTGTTTTCTCCAAGCTAAGAGCCTGAAGGAAGACTGCGGATACCTCATGAATATTGATGGATCCCTGCGGTCACATGAATATTAACAACGCCCTGTGGCTTTCGGGAATAACTGCCCAGCTAGAAGGTCTAATATTAACCTTGGCTAGGCCAGAAAGGTGGAAGAAGCATATGCCCATACATCCCCGTGGGGAGCAGTGGGTGGGTGGCGGGGCCGGTTTAGGGCTTGCCTCTACGCAAACATGGGCACGTGGGCAATTAAGAAAAGACTAAACATGTGCCTCACATCCCTGGCACTGGAAGCTCTGTTAGGTGCTACCCAGGCAGGAATCCCCAATTCTTATGCTTTGCAAGTAAGGATATAGAAGCTAAATCACACACAATTCAGGGGGAAAAAAGCATTGGTACAAATACACTGACCTAATTCAATTGCTAAAGCAGAAAAGCAGGCAAGGTTCAGAGTCAGATCACATTGTAAAGAACCGAGGATCAAATAAGACTCAATCAGTTAACAAAGTATGGACTTTGCAGGTCACATATTAACAGTAATGAAAGATATACAAACTGAATTAGCAGACAAAGGGAAGGATGACAGGTTTAAGAGGAAAGACGTTCTCAGGCTGAAGAGGTAAGAAATGTAAAGGGTGAATCTTATACCCATAGCTAGGGGTATAGTTCAGTGTTAGGGAACTTGCCAGCATGTACAATGCGCAAGTTCAATCTACATATATACATATATACACATTTACATATGTACATATGTACATATATACATATATACATATATGTATATACGTATATACGTATATATGTATATGCATATATGCGTATATACCTATATGCATATATGCACATATGCACATATGCACATATGCACATATACGTATATACACATATACCCACATACATATATACATACACATATACATATATACACATTTACATATATATGTATACATATACGCATACATACATATATACATATATACACACATATATACATACATGCAGATATACGTGCAGATATACATGCATGCATATATACATATATACATGTATACATACATGCATATACACATATGCATATATGCATGCATACATACATGCATACATACATACACATACACATTTACATGCGTGTATATGTGTGTACATGAATATATGGTTTTATACGTGTACAGATGTAAAGATACTTTACATATTTTGAGCCAGGAGACATCAAGAAGAATGGCTTTTTAAGAAGTAGTACTATGAATCAAAATAACCAAATAACTCTTGATCCTCACCCCAGGTCTAAGTTCAAAGCCTATTTCTACACTATATGACAAACCTACTAAAAGGAAAAGCAGGTCAAGGAGCCTCTGTGCTAGTTAGATTTACTGCTAAATGAAGAAATTCTTGCTACCCTCACACTCTCTAAAGTAAGTAGACAAACTACTCTAAAAACGTATAAAGTATCTCTTCACTCCTCTAGGTCGATCTTGCTCAAGGCCTTGACCCCTTAGTTCTGTCTGAAAGCACCAAGCCAGCCCCCTTCATACACACCCGGGAACAGAGGGGCCTATGGACCTAACCCAAGCTGAGGTGCTGAGAGGCCACACCTAGGAAGGTGGGGGCTGCTTGTGGGAGCTGTGTTCTGTCACACAATTACCATATTATGTGGTTCTAATAAAAAGAAATACTTGAAGTTTTATTAGTGCCATATAATAAAGTATTTATAGAATCGGGGGGGGGGGAATGGGCAGAATCAGAATTGTTAGTAATAACCTGACAACAACAGTTCTCAGTGTCGGCCATCCAGGTTAAAACTGAATGCAGAGCCTCCACTGTGGGGGAAGGAACAGCATGAACACAACTCACAACACCGACCCTTTCCTCAACAGTGTGTCTCTGGCTTCTCTCTGACTAGCTGCAAGTGAGGTGAAGAAAGGCAAGAAGAATATGGAACACTAGCACAATCACTGGGCCTTGGCCCCAAAAGGCTGGGAGACAGAGAAAAGGGATGTCATTGTAAGAATGAGTGGAAGGATAGTTTTGAAAGAGTCTATTCTGGACCTAAACTTGCACTGCTCGACACAGCTAACAGTTCTGAAGCCTGCCCACTACTGTGCTCACTCCTTTCCTATACCACCCACACTCTTCACGAGGGTGCTTGTACCCCACATCTGCTCCAGCCTCAGCACACACCCACAGCTTCTCCACAGGGCCTGTCTTCATACATACATCCTCAGGGCCACAGTATACATGTATGCAAGTGCATAGAGCACACACAATATACATATAAATACATAAGCATACACATGTACACCCATGTGGGCACAAGCATGCTCACCACAGCACACTGCCTCCTCAAGGCACAGACTGCCTGCCTTTCCTGGGCACCTTCCCAGATGAAGACAGTCTAGATAAAAATGTCTTCTGAGTCTACATTCCTCTTTTAACATTTCAGAATTTTCTATTACCCAGAAAAATCTCCCTAAAGAGAAAGAGAAGTGAGGGCTGTGGCATTATTACAGAGGAGACTATAAACAGAACAAATATAGAGTTGCTTTATTACAAGGCAGTGTGGGGCTGGTGGCTGGCTGATTACAGGGGAACTCCCCAGAGCTCTCCACAGTCCCAAACCTCAATAAAGGACAGACTATAGCTGCCATCAAGTGAGCAGCGGCTGGATCCGGGGCGCCCTAGAATCCCTCCAGATTCCGGTCCAGGATGTGATACCTGCCTTGGCTGAAGATAAGGAGAAAAGCAAACACWATCTAAGAGCCAGGCCTGTGCTTGGCAAAGAGCCACCAGGCCATCTTCTCAAAGACAAACACAAKTAGTTATGGTTTGGGTTTCCTGAAATCAATAGATTCCAAATTTCAGTAAAAAACAAAATAAAACAAAACAACTAGAACTCAAGAACAAATTGACAGATTCAAAACCCAGACATATCAAGAATAGTCCACRGGGGATGGGGGGTGAGAGGCAGGAGAGGAGCAATGTAACTGGCTGGGCTGAAACAACCCAGACTACGCACAAGATCATAGAAGGAAGAGTGGGAAATCCACAGATCCTCCCATCTGGGCTCGGGCACACGGCGTCCCTTCCTGGGTGACTCACAGTGGGATCACCTTCACCCCTGCTTCATGTGGTGAAGCCCTCTTTATAAGGAGACACACTGTGAGCCTTCTCCCCCTCCTTGCCTGCGAGCCAGGGCAATTGCGTCACTGACCCTCACACACTCCCTCCTCTTTCCAGCGGCCACCACACAAGGGATCTTGTCTTGTGGTCCCTGAAATCCTTTCATCTGGGCTCCAAACCCACTGTCACCTTGGCCTTGAATTACTCCCCAGGAGACACTTGGGAAACAGCAGGACAGAGAGTGTCTGGTCCTGAAGGCTAGAATCTTCTGAGCCTGTAGGGCCACCCTCTTCTCTGCCCAAAGGCAAGACTCGGGATAAATTCTGAGCCTGGTCCTCCGTGAACTCTCCCTACAGACTAGGTTTCCCACGGAACCGGATGATAATACCTGTGGCTCAGTTCCCAAGCTGAGGGATCAAAAGAGCTGACAGGCATCCCTCCTGGCTGATTATAGGCTGATTACATTACAGGTCTCTCACCTTACTTGTGTAGGGATTAAAGAATTGATAGTCTTGGAAGATGGCTGCCAAATATGTGCCCACCCCCATTTCTGTTTTCACCCCACTTGGCCAGTCTATTCTTAGCCCCAAGTAAAGCATTTGACAGCTGAAAACGTCAGTGTGTCTCAGACCCTTCTCCAGGATAGAGTCCTTCCAGTCTATCAGCTCATTCCCATGTTGCACATTTCTAACAGTTTTCCTTGACCTTCTGTGTGGGAGTAATTCTTGATTACCCATGTTCCTTTCACTTCAGAACCTGCAGGTCAACTGGCAGGTTTACAGTGAGATACAGTAGTGCTTTCTCATCAAATATATCACATTAGGACAGAGTCTCAAAAACAGTGTGGGGCTGTAGGGAAAGAGCTGTACTAGAAAGTCATAGATGAGGTCTACACCACAGTGACTTATGAGACTTCGAGTCACTCCATTTCTCTAAGCCAAACCTAATCATAACCAAATCATATCTCCTCAGCCTTAAATGTCTTAGTGGGCTTAATACAAAACAATAACTATGTAAATTGGTTCCTTATTTTTATTTATTTTGAGGCAAGGTCTCACTATGTACCCTTGGCTGTCCTTGAACATGTTATGTAGACAAGGCTGTCTTTGAACTCAGAGATTTTCCTGCCTCAGCYTTCACAGTGCTGGGATCAAAGGCCGGCACCACTCCACCAGCTTATTTTTATTCTTTTTTATCTAAGTAGGTGATCAAACTCTTGTGTTGATTGTACTCAGTGGAGCCTGCCTATTTCACCAGATAGTTATAACATCATAGAGACAAAAGTCCTTCCAACACACTGCAGCTGCCGGCAGGGGTAGTGTATGCCTGTAATCCTAGCACTAGATTACAAGTAAGACCCTGTCAAGAAAATGGGGGGGGGGGGAGGGAGAAGGAGGGTGGGAAGGATGGGATGAAAGGGCAGAAGAGAGAGGAGATGAAATAAAAAACTTTCAATGGATCAGTCAAATTAAACAATATGCAATGTCCCTAGGGAGGGAGGCCATAAAAGATTGCGCTGCAGTTCTGTGGAGAAGGCTTGCTTCTGACAGTGAAGGTGAATGTGAGCATGTACGGGAGGCAGAATGGAGAGGACCTGCCCTCAGAGGAAGTAAAATCTTCACTGAAATCCAAACATGAAGAGAAGCAAAGGATGTAGTTCAGTGGTAGATCATTTGCTTTGCATAGAAAAACAACTGAAAATCTTTGTTGCTATTGTGTGTATGCCTCTAGCAGTATTACAAGGAGAAACCCCACATGCTAAAAACTACAGATAAGAAAACAATGGGTGGGCTGAAGAGATGGCTCAGCARTTAAGAGGACTGGCTGCTCTTCCAGAGGACCTGGGTTCAATTCCCAGGACCCATAGAAAAGAATGGGTTCAGAAACTGCCARCAGCTCACAATGACTAAAGGAGAAGATGTGTGGGCATGGGTGTGGTCTAGCTAGCATAAGAATGGGGATAAAAGTAGAGGTAAAATTGGTTAATAAAGGGCCTTTGACAGATTAGGGAATTTGCACTTTATCTTAAGGGTAATAGAAAGCCACCAACCTTTCAAGATTCCCTTTGGTGAATAGCTTCTCCCAGGTTTCCTTTCCTGATTGTGGATCTCCTGAGCTAATGGGTATTAGTAAAGAAACAGAGGTTCAGRCGTGGTCTGCTTATTTCTTTTCATCCTTTAGCAACAGAGGAATTCAGCAGTTCCCACCTCTTTTCTCACTAGACTCTCTGGTCCTTTAAATGCTTGGTTTACTTTCCAAACAGGCTCCCTCTCGGCCCCTTATTGCCGCCCCCGCCCAACAAGGAAAAGCCTTTGATTGTGTGCTGATGCCTTCCACCTAGCTGTCCTATTGACCTGGGCTCTTAGCCTCTTTTCTTGACTATTTCCTCACCATAGCCAGCCTCCAAATAGGGCTGTCAAGTGACCCTGCCAATAATCCACATTTCTAATCCAAAGCTCTATTCTTATCTCTCACCTGAGTCCCACCAACTCCGTCAATATTTACCTCTCTCCTCAATCCTAGATCCCTCAACCTCTAGAAACAATTTGGTGACCCTCTAACAGAGGACTAAGATAATGCTGGCCAAACATGTGATCAATCTGGGTAAGAAAGACCTCATATCTAGCTGATAATGGCAGACTAGAAAATAAACCAAATGAAAGCCTCCACTCCTTCCCTTTCTCCCGTACCTCATTAAGTTGCCTACATTGTAGTTTAAGACTTAGAATCAATGCCCTACCGGAAAATCACCCCAGTCCTTAACTTTATCTCTTGCTTACACCATTTAACCTTAGAATCTCAGAACCTTGGCATTGAGCAAGAAATCTTTAATTCACCCTTCTGCCTCATGTCAGAGCCCTTTAGCATGAACTGGCAACTGAGGCTCCATACTTCTAACAGCCAAATGTCCTAGAAATTCTTGTTTGTTTATCTTTCTTTCTGTTTTGTTTTTTGTTTGATTTGATTTGATTTTGAAACAGGACTTTTTTTTTTTTCCGAGACAGGATTTCTCTACATAGCCCTGACTGAGTGAGAGGAACTCACTCTGTAGACTTGGCCTCGAACTCAGAAATCTGCCTGCCTCTGCCTCCCAAG
>BDUI01001423.1:125954-140639 GCA_002335545.1 Apodemus speciosus
TCAGATCTCATTACGGGTGGTTGTGAGCCACCATGTGGTTGCTGGGATTTGAACTCAGGACCTTTGGAAGAGCAGTTAGTGCTCTTACCCGCTGAGCCATCTCTCCAGCCCCTGAGGTTAATATTTTTATTTTTGATTATCATTACATTATATCTCCCTTTCCTCCCTCAAAACCCTCCCAAATGCCCATCCATCTCATTTTCAAATTCATTGCCTTCTCCATTGTTAGAACATGAACTTAATGTACACACGTTCCTCAGTGTCACCTGTCAGATTGTATAAGTTACTCATGCCTGTTTTCAGAGCTGACCATCTGGAACTGGATGACCAATCGGTATGCTATCCTGGGAAGACTGCCCCTCCCGCTCGCAGCATCACTTAGGTACCTTTCTTTGTGTAGGGTTGAGGCCTCGTTTCTTTCTTTTTTTAATGCACAAAAATGTTTACACTTAAAATATAACATTAGGATTGGGTAGGGTTGGTGGCATATGCCTGTATCCTGTCACCCTGAAGGCAGACGTAAGCAGATAGCAAGTTGCAAGTACCAGATTAGCCTGAACCTAGTCAGACCATTTCCAAAAGCAGGTAACTCCAGGCTCTGGTGGAACTGGATTTTCATGAGTGTGATGATGATGTCTTTGGAATTGCTCATAGTAAAGGGGGTTTTAAGCCCTTGAGGATATCTAGCATCCCACTCAGGCTGAAAAAAATGCCAGAATTCTCAAAGACTATAACAAAAGGTCAGTACATTTCTAAAATGACCCCTTGGGGGCTACAGCTCCCACCAGCCCCCAGATCTTTATTCCCAGCCCCCCAGACTCTCTAAATGATCTTTAGCAGTCAGCTAGGGGTCCAAATACACCAAAGACGGCTCTTCCAGTGATGACCCAGTCCTGGTTCTTCAGCACCGGCTACTTCCCTAAGTCACCTTGGTGAAGAGGTCAGCAGAGCTTGGAGCCTAGCTCAACCGGATATGTGTTCTGAACCATAAGGATCCACAAGGCTGGTACCCACCCAGGATATGCAATGAGAGACTGGGCTTCCCAGGCCTGGGACAGTCACCACCTGTATCCCATGGCAGGCCATATCCAGCAATTTCAAGACCCCCAAGAAGTAGCAGCAGGGATGCAGGAAAGCTTGAAACAGGAACCAATAACTATTAGGAAGTTCTAAACAGCTCAGGGAAAATGCCTACATGTTGATTATAGGATTGTGCATCTGAGTTGGGAGGCAGGTGGGGACGGGAGATCATCGAAGAATGCTGCGGAAGGAAAAGGCCAGCCATGCAACAGAAACTGTTTATTGAAACCTCAGTTCTAGAAAAGCGTGAAAAACCCAGATACAAAGCAGTGGCGCCCAGAGAGGCCTGTGAGGAGAACACCCAAAAGGCAGAGTGGGAAGCCTTGGAGCAGGAAGCTATGGTCGGAAGACAAAAGGACAAGGTTAAAGGACCCGGAGATCCTGGCTGTGACAACTGCATCCGGGGCACAGGTTAGCAAGCTTCCTGCCTCAGGGAGCCTTCTGGGCCTCAGCAATCTCACCTTGGCCTTCCTGACTCAGAGGCATCCCAGGCCCACGGCAGCGCCCCCTACCCTGCGCATCCCCTTCCCACGCCTCCCACCTCTACCTTTTCCAAAGCAAAAATCTACTTCCCCGGGCTGCGGAGGCGGAGAGATGGGTGATTCTGTCATCTGTGGCATGCCTCTGGTCACTGAGCTGACACTGTCCCAGGCACCACTGGTGTCCTAGCCTGCCAGCCAGCCTCTGCGGTCTAGGAGAGTGGATGACTTTGTACCGCCCCCATAATCCCTTATGCTCCTACCCAGGAGGACAGGGGACTAGCCAAGGGCCCAGAGAGGTAGCAAAAATCTAAATCAAGTTTTCCTCTTCCAGGTTCTCAAGGACTCCCGCACCCTCCGAATGCACTCCTTGGAGCCCTACCTAGCCTGGAAAAATGACGGACTTGAGACGAGCCAGCTCCATGACACTGAAAAGAGAACACTGCTGGGGCTGGAGGAATGGAGGGGCCGCTGGGCTCCAGAGCCAGGGTGGGGCCAAGCCATGGGTATGGTAGAAGGGGTGGGAAGGCCCAGTAGACACGGTGCGGTTAGGCTGGCGGCAGGCACGGCAGTCTGGGGGGCTTCTCTGCAACTTCTGGCAATAGGGGCATTTGTGGAGAGGGGCAGGAGGGGCAGGAGGGTCTGGGGGAGGCATCAGAGGGGATGCCAACGGGGCCAGAAGACTGCCCCAGAGTGACGGCAACTCTACACTGCCGCCCAGGCAGCTGGAGACATTAGTGAGGCACTGTGGCACGGGGGCAGGTATGCAGGGCTGCACGAGGCTCTTGGAGACCAGTGTGAGTTCAGGAGGACCTGGTGGGGGGCTGGAGGACAGCCCCAAGGACTGGTGTATTACAGCCACTGATGCCACAGCCAGGGCCACACTGCTCACATATGCCACGGCTAACAGGCAGGACAGCTGCAGGAGAGAAAAGCAAACAAAACGGCACAGCGCGCTGTTGACTGTGTGCAATGATCCCCACACGCCTCGTCTCTCAAGTTGAAGTTCTCTGTAACTCCCTCGCCTCCTCCACCCTCCCCAGCTATTCTCAACTTCTTCTGAGCCTTTTAGAATTTGCTTTTCAACACACACACACACACACACACACACACACACACACACGCGGACTCACATGTGTTTGTCCGAGCCCACTCAAGCCTTCTTCTTCAGAACCCCTTCTCACCTTCACCAGCCGCTGGCAGAGGGAGCCCAAAGACAGCTGCCACGTTGGCTGCTCCAGCAGCACACACAGGTCTGTGTAGGTGTACCAGCCCCGCCGCCGTCCTTGCTGCTCTGCCACACTAATAGGAAGAGACGAGGGGTTGGGGACCCTCTGCAGCTGGCCCAGCGGCACCTTTATACCTCTCAGAACCCGTCAGAGGTTGCCAAGGAGTTGACTGAACGCACAGACCTAATGGCTGCCCACTGACAGGTGAGACCAGGACGTAAAGTTGCTCACACCGCCAAAGGAGGGCCAAAGGGTTAGGCAACGGCCACTTTGCGTGATTCTTTCTCTTTTCTTCTTTATCCCAGGCACACAGATCTTATCTCTAGCTCCTATGGCATTTGCCTAGACCTCTAAATGCCTCAAACTCCTCTTACTAGTTCCTGGAACTCACCAGCTCTCCAGCCAACTCAGCACCTCAAAGATCTCCCGAGGATCAGTGTAGAGCCGCCAATCCTGTGTGCAAGAAGAAAAAAAAAAAAAAGACAGGCATGGTACTTCATTCCTGTGATACCAGTGCTTGGAAGGTTGAAGTAATTGTATGGCAACTTACAGGACAGCCAGCCTGAACTAC
This sequence comes from Apodemus speciosus, assembly GCA_002335545.1. Lineage (NCBI taxonomy): Eukaryota > Metazoa > Chordata > Mammalia > Rodentia > Muridae > Apodemus > Apodemus speciosus. The sequence goes on from BDUI01001423.1 coordinate 129,314, forward strand.
AGTAAAGACTCCCTCCACAAACCCTAAATGAGCAAAAAGAGGACAGAACCGCACTAACGACAGCCACAACCCTCTGACCTGACCAGAGCAGTTATGCCACCAGCCAAGATGTGCTAGCTACTCTCCAAAGAGCTTGCACATATTGTATCATGCTATCCCCACCTACCTGACCTTGAGTTATCCCCTCTATATAAAGTGCAAGCAGAGAAAATAAACCTAAAGAAGGTCAGTGTCCATATGGAGCTCAAAACTGAAGGCAGAAAAAGCTTGACAGCACATATTCAGAGGCTAACCCACCCTACAGGTTCTGCCTCGGTGTGTCCCCAGAGGCAGAGGAAGAAAGCCTCCACTTTGAGACTCAGTGGTTCAGGAAGCTCTAGACTAGTCCTCAAAGGACAGGAAAGGGAGAGCCTACCAAAAAGACACATGAAAACCAGACATACTAATCAGCATCGAGAGAGAAAAGCAGGAGAAGCAACAGGAGGCTCATCACAAGGTCAAGACCAGCCTGCTCTACACAGTGAGTTCTAGGTCAGCCTGATGTAAAATGTATTCATTAGCCGGGCGGTGGTGGCGCACTCCTTTAGTCCCAGCACTTGGAAGGCAGAGGCAGGCGGATTTCTGAGTTCAAGGCTAGCCTGGTCTACAGAGTGAGTTCCAAGACAGCCAGGGCTACACAGAGAAACCCTGCCTTGAATAACAAAAAACAAAAACAAACAAACAAAAAAAGAGACAGGGTCTGACTATGTAGGCCTAACTATCCTGAAACGGATCTGGCTGGCTTCAAACTCACAGAGATATGCCTGAGATTAAAAACAAGCAACCAGCGGGGCGGTGGTGGCGCACGCCTGTAATCCCAGCACTGTGGGAGGCAGAGGCAGGTGGATTTCTGAGTTCAAGGCCAGCCTGGTCTACAGAGTGAGTTCCAGGTCAGCCAGGGCTACACAGAGAAACCCTGTCTCGAAAAAACAAAACAAAACAAAACAAAAAACCCCAGAAAAACAAAAACAAGCAACCAGTAAAAAAAGAAGAAAAAGGGGGAAAAAAGGAGATTGGTTGCTATCTCAGTTAGTGAACACCTTCTATGTAAGCCTAGGAAACTGAGCCCCCAGGCCCGGCATGCCAGCATGCACTTACAATCTCAACTCTACGGAGCCGAAGACCAGCAGATCCCAGAGACTTGCTGGTCTGCCAGCCAGCCTAACCTACTCCTGAACACCAGGCTAAATAGACTGTTTCAAAGGGCAATGTAGACAAGACCTCAGGAAAACGCTCAAGGTTATCTGGTGTGGGGGGGGGGGGGGGAAGGGGAGGGACAGGAGAGGAGAGGAGAGGAGAGGAGAGGAGAGGAGAAAGCTGAAAGAGAACAAAGACTGAAGGACCACAACGACAGCCAAGCAGCAGGGTGGCGGAGGTGGGCACCTTTAATCCCGGTGCTTGGGAGGACCTCAGAATTTAGGGCCAGCCCGGCCTACAGAGAGCGTTTTAGGACAGTCAGGGCTGCACAGAGAAACCCTGTCTGGAAAACAAAACTAACACAGACAGGTGCGAAGAGTCATTCACCATGGCACTCAGGAAGCTCCTTTCCAAGGCATTGAGAGTAGCCACAGCAACTCCTCCAGCCGCTCCCCATTCGTCATTGAAGACCTCCTCTTCCTCCCCTTCATCATAAAGGTATTTACTGGCCACCATCTGCAGAGAAGCCAGGAACGGCATCAGCYGAGTTCATACCAGGTGCCTGGCTCACCGGGAAGATTAAAGGAAGCAGGTGGCTTACCATGGAGATCAGAAACAAATCAGAAGATGACACGTGCTGCAGATAATCTGGGTTTCGGTGCCGGAGCCGCTCAATGTACACCAGAGCTAACATCATAGCACACGGGGAGATACAAGCCTCTCTGGGAGGGAGAAAGGATCAGTAATTAAACCCAAGGGTCCTTCAGCTCTTCGAACTCTCCAGATGCTCACCACACCCTCTCTTTAGAGACAATAACACCCCACACGCCCAGGCTCAGTCTATCCCCTTGATCCCAGGCTCACCGGGACACGTGGGCTACATATTTTTTCTGGAGTCGGCGAATAGGACTGGGCGCTGCCTTCTGGAGAAGCTCCACAGTGATGTCTGCGAGGAGGCAGGGGGCAGAATGAACAACTCCAGCAACACAGCAGTCCCCACTACTGTCAGGGAGGACCGGGGTCTGTAGTATCTGAGGCCTTGGGGACATGACTGTCACAAAAAACTAGAAACCAAATTCTCCTTAGATGGGAAGGAAGGCATGATGAAACACACCTGTAATCCCAAAACTCAAGACATAAGGCAGGGAGATTACTACAAGGTGGAGGCCACCCAGATCTCTACAGTGAGTCCCAGCTACTTGGATCTATGTAGTCAGACACTGCCTTAACCCTTCAGGCCTTGATTTCCCCACCACACCACACCCCCAAATTCTAAGTGGATAAAAGCCCATTCAAAGGTTGATCCTCAGCTTTTTCCAGAAGAAAGGCTTGGTTTTCTTTTCTTTTCTGGTTTTTCAAGACAGGTTTCTCTGTGTAGCCCTGGCTGTCCTGGAACTCACTCTGTAGACCAGGCTGGCCTTGAACTCAGAAATCTGCCTGCCTCTGCCTCCCAACTGCTGGGATTAAAGGCGTGCGCCACCACCGCCCAGCTTAAGGCTTGTTTTTCTATTAAGTTACTCGTGTTTATCTTTCCCCAATGTTTATTTGAGAAGTGTGCCTTGTTTACTTGAGAAACATTTAACATGTATATTTAGAAAACTAAATTTCTGACCTATAAATCAAAAGGGGCAGCAGAACTTGGGATATAGCTCGGATGCTTGCCAAGAATACACAAAGCCCTAAAAATGACTGCAATTTATGAGCTGTTTTTACTCATGTGGGCTAAAAGAATTTGAAACATGGCTTGCATTGTCAAACCAAGTACCAACCAAGCTAGTTATAATGAGACATGGTGCAGCTCAGAGGGCAAACCTCCAGGCATTTGGACAACTATGACAACCCAGTCCTCCAAGCCTCTTACTTGCTCAGTCACACACAAACACACCACAGCCTAACCTGCCACAGGGCTGGAGAGCTCTTCCAGGCTGCAGTCTGTCTCCAAGTCCCAGCCATAATAGAGTCTCCTTCGGATTCGAGCGCTCAGCTTTTGGTGTCCTGGAAGGAACTGAAACAGCGCCAGGAGTGGTGGAGGGTGAAGGGAAGGGAAAGGTTTGCTGGAAATCCTGGGTCCTGCCACTGGGCCTATACTCTACCCTGCCCAGAGTTCCCAGGATCATTTGCTAATGGCAGCAGCCTAATCTTGTCCACAGGGAGAGAAAGACAATCACCCTGCCATCACTGAGGGCTCCCAATAGAAGACTAGACAACTAGAAACCAGATGGACCCCAGTCTAATCACTAGCAGTTCCCTCTTATAACCTGAGGCTTTGCCTTCAGGCCCAAGCGGCAGGGGCCTCCTAATAAATCGGCATCGCTCTCAACAGCCGCCCAATCCAGGGCATAGCAAGTAGAACTCCCATTGCGCTCGGGTCTGGAGAATGCCAGGGAGTTCCCACTCCCAGAGGCAGCGAACAGGCGGACTGAGCTCTCACCGTGAAGTCCTGGAAACCGGTGAGGGAGAAGGTGCCTTCTTCATCCAGTAGGAACCCAGCCAGGTCCATCGTACTGTCAGCCGCCACCCTGAGAAGGTGGAGGGGAACGCAAGGAATCGTAAGTGACCCCGCAGAGCCCGTTCTCACCCGTTGGCCCACCTCTCCCGAAAGGGCCACCGCCCGACTGCGTGCAGCCTCCTCCCTTCTCGCAGGCGGCCGTGGGACGCCTCTTCCTGTTCCGCGTGCGACTGGGCCTCCCCGCGCCCGACGACACGCGCGGGGCTCACCAGGCGGTACGAGGGCCAGAAGTGTTATCAACCCGTGCCGCGTCCGCCTGGCGTTTATAAGCTGCGGGACTGTCACCGACGAGTCTGCGCGCCCGGCAGGAAGTGCCTCCTGCCCTGCCCAACCTCCCGCCGAGCGCCCCGGGTCTCAGGAGCTACGAGCACCGGGGGCTGAATTGTAATACGGTTCCCAGGGGACCGCGACACACCGAGGGTGAACGCGCTAACCAGACTCTGTGGTCGTGGTTCAGATATCAACGAGCCTAACACAAAGGCAACGCAGCGAGTTGTTTTCCTGGGTTTTAGGGAAGACGCAACTCAATCAGCAGTGCCCAGGAAAGATGAAGAAGAAACTTACCCGTGGGAGAACTGTGAACAAGGTGGAAGGAATCTGGTGAACCTTTTTACGCCCCTTAGAAGTTTGAAATTGTAACACTCGAATACATACTGTATTTTGTAGGGTTACTCGAGCAATTAAATGATCTCAAAAGATATGAAGCCTCAATGTACGATGTTAAACACGTTTCCCCAAAGTAAACGGCGCCTGGATGTTTTATTTTCAAACACGCCTTCCACCCAATTTGCCGCTGGAAGATTTTGGGAAGAAAGAGAGCCGACGCTCGGAGAAGGAAGACGCAACTTTTCGAAGTTGGTGAAGCTGCTTTGAAGTCATTACAGTCACGCGCTGGTGTTTGTTTATCCGCTGTGGGGAGGGGACTGGTGGCGAAGAGGGTTGAGTAATGGGGATGGCACCGCCCTTCTCGATCCCAAGCAGATTGTAGCCAAGATCCCGGTGGGCCTGGAAGCCCACTTCCTCCGGGCAGGGCCTCACGCGAGAAAGAGGTCTCCAGCCGCCCTGTAAACAGCAGAAGACCTCGGGCCTCGCAGCTTCAACGCCCGCCCCGATCACCACTCCAGCACCCTGGAAGCACACCTTCGTGGGTGCAGGAGCTCGACAGCCGCCACCGCGCACGCGCGGGTCTCGCATCCGGGCTGTTAGTGCGCGTCACATGGCATCGCGCTCCGTCACGTGACGCCTGACCGCATTTTTTTTTTTTTTTTTTTTTAATTTGCTCGCCCGGGCGTGCGCCCCCTTCCGTCTGACGCGCCCCCGGCGGCGGCCGCGCAGCCCTGGCTCCTCGCGGGCTCGGGCAGCGGCTGCGGCGCGGTGATGGCGAGCAGCGGCGGCGGTAACACCGGCTCGGGTGGCACCTCGGGGCTGGGCCTGGGCCTGGGGCTGAGCCTCGGCATGGGTGAGGCCACCGGCGACGCGGAGGAGGAGGCGGCCGCAGCCGAGGCAGTGGGACGCCTGGCCACGTCCCTGTGGCTGCGGCTCCGCGGCTGGGAGGCGGTGCTGGCGGCCGCACAGCGACTGCTGGTATGGGAGAAGCCGCTGCACAGCCTGGTCACGGCGGCCACACTCAACGGCCTCTTCTGGTAACGGCCGCGGAGGAGGGGGCGGGGCCGGGCTGCGCGGGAGAGCGGGGGCGGGAGACCGGGGTGCTCCCTCCCTTGGAGGGCTGTCAGCGTCTGGGGTGGTGATCCTGCACCAGGTAGCCCCATTTCTTAGTCTCTTAGTGACGGGTAAGGCTTCGAGGGCCATCTCCCCACCAGTGGGTCTTTCTGTGATTTTCGATGGATCTGGGAGCCTCTCACCCACTCTCGGCTGAGATGCCTGTATCCCTAAGGTTGTTGTCTTCGTCGTCCCTCCGGCCCTTCTTCCTGCTCAGCGTCTCACTTTTGACCTATTTTCTCCTGGATCTCTGGCATCCTCGCTTTCTCCCTGACGTTTCAGGTGAGTTTCTTCATTCCACAAGCACTGTTGTGCACCTGCCCCGTGCATCACCCTGCTATTTGCTTGACGGGAGTCAGAGCAAGGCCATTTATCCCCTAAGGCATCCTGCATGCCCTTCCATCTTTTTTTTTTTTTTTTAAAAAGAAAATTGCCTGAAATGAGAATTGTTTCTTTCCCAAAAGTAATGTTCTTGTGAGTTTAGTAGTCGTCAAAACTATAGCGTTTAAAGCTAGGTGTGGTGGTGCATGCCTTTAATCCCTGCACTCAGGAGAGGGAGGCAGGGGGGGAAATCTCTGGAAGTTGTAGGCTAGCTTGGTCTATGTTGGGAATTCCAGGCCAGCCAGAGCTACATTGTGAGACAATGTTTCAAAAAATAAACAAATAAAAGAGTGTGAAGTTTGTGGCTGTAGCACCTGAGTTCCATTCCCCACTCTGCCGTTTGCAGGCAGCCTGTATGGCCTTGTGAAGGATTGCAGAAGTGATGGGCGTGGTAGTGCGCGCCTTTAATCCCAGAATTTGGGAGGCAGAGGCAGGCAGTTCTCTAGGCCAGCTGAGTCCACAGAATGAGTTCCAGAGAAACCTTGTCAAAAAGAAGCAAAGAAAGAACTGTAGAAACAGGGACATCCCAGGGGGAGATGGTTAAATGTCTACAGAGAACATGATTGGAGTTGCTTTCCTGTACACACAATGTGCATCTCGGAACAACTGTATGCCTGGCTGTGTGTGGATGACTTGGGACACAAATAAATAAGTGTGGGGTCCTGTGTTTGAAGTGGACCTGGTGTCACAGGCCTGCCATCCCAGCTTCTTTAAGATGCTGAGGCAGGGGAGGGTGCACGTTCAAGGCCTACCCTGGGGATGCAGCTCGGGCAGAGCATTACCCAGTGTTTACCCCAGGCTCAGTTCCCATCACTGCAAACAAGAAAGGCAGGTACAGAAACGGCGTGCCATACAGCCTGTTGTTGGTGTGTGAAGGAAATGCTCTGGACCTCATGTAGTGGCTCATGCCTAAAAGCGAGAGACAGGAGGATTACTGAAAAAAAAAATGAGACCAAGAATGAATGCTAAAGAGAGGCAGCTCTTTCTGACTTTGGATCTGTCTCTAAGGGCCTCTTGCACTCTTAATTTACCCCGCCCCCTTTTCTCCATAGCACCGCCCCCTGAAGAACCGCACTCTGACAGGTGAGTATAGGCCACCTTTTAAAGAAGGCGCCCATTGGTCTGCTTGCTGTGCTCAGCTCAAAGAGGAGAAGGGCTGTGGCTTTTGCAGGCGTAGGCCCCAGAATAGTGAAGGGACCCTGGCTCTATGCAGATGCTGTGCCTTCTCCTGTGGAGGTAGAGGGTTGTACCCTGGGAATTTACTTCCCAGGACTAGGATGACTTCCTTTGGGGGAGGTGGGATCTCCACAGTGAAGATCTCATCAGCAGTCTCAGAGTGGTTTGAGTGTCCTAGCTGGTTTCTGAGGCTTCCAGGGGTCATATCGTGTCTCCCCAGTGAGGGTGCGGGGTCAGGCGCCCAGCCGCACCTGCTGAGTGTGCCCGAGTTGTGCAGATACCTGGCTGAGAGCTGGCTCACCTTCCAGATTCACCTGCAAGAGCTGCTGCAGTACAAGAGGCAGAATCCAGCTCAGGTAAACCTCATCCCGAAACAGTCGCAGGGGTCAGAGGGGCTGGGAGACRGGCGACGTGCACAGTCTTCTGTAAATTTCCTCAACTGGTTCCCATTTTTCCACCACATAAATAGTTTCTTCCCCCTGGTGACTGTGCACATGGTTTAAGCCTAGTGTTCTTCATAGATCCTGTGCTCTTTTCTGCAGTTCTGTGCTCGGGTCTGTTCTGGCTGTGTTGTGCTCGCCGTGTTGGGACACTATGTTCCAGGGATTATGATTTCCTACATTGTCTGTGAGTGGAGGTCGTCCCTGCTCTTCCCAAAGCCCTTTCTATTCTTCTTTCCCTGGGTTGACCTGAAGGAAAGACTGCATTTTCTCTGTTAGTTACCCATCTGGGAGGAGAATAGTAGATGGGGGAAGAGGGTATCCCTGCCTCAGGAAAGGATCTCATCTCTGTTCAGACCTACCTGTTCAGGGGACAGTTTGGATGAAGGCTCCTGGGAAAGTGGCCCGCTGAGCTCTGAGCGGACCTTCTAACCCACAGTGCTGAGTATCCTGCTGTGGCCCCTGGTGGTTTATCATGAGCTGATCCAGAGGATGTATACTCGCCTGGAGCCCTTGCTCATGCAGCTGGACTACAGCATGAAAGCAGAAGCCGACGCCCTGCACCACAAGCATGACAAGAGAAGTAAGGGGCTCTCTCAACCTGGACGGACGCAGGGAGGTCTGCAGTGCGGCCGTGGCGTGTCCTAGAGTTTAAACCACTCCCAGTTCCTTAGCCACATTTGTCGCCACAAATCTTTGCTCATTGCTGCCTGGTCGCCCTTCTCTAGAGCGTCAAGGGAAGAGCGCACCCCCGGCAGGTGACGAGCCACTGGCGGAGACAGAGAGTGAGAGCGAGGCAGAGCTGGCTGGCTTCTCCCCGGTGGTGAGGCCCGGGGAAGGAAGGGGGGCGTCGGACAGAAGGCCGGGGGTAAAGTGTGCTTATCCCAGTACGTTGGGTTCATCCTGGTTCTCCTGCAGGTGGATGTGAAGAAAACAGCCCTGGCCTTGGCTATTACAGACTCGGAGCTGTCAGATGAGGAGGCCTCTATCTTAGAGAGCGGCGGTTTCTCTGTATCTCGGGCCACCACCCCACAACTGACAGATGTTTCTGAGGGTATTGAGCAGTCATTTGTCTCTCTTTATCTTTCTGCTCCCTGATACTGAGTTGTTGCCAGCCAGCTGTGGTCTCTGAGTTCCAAAAATGCTTCCTGTAAATAGATTCTCTAATCCTACCCTAAGCGCCCTGGAGCCTCAACTCCATCCTCTTCCTTTGCTTTGCTTTGTTGTGGTCGGTTGGTTGGTCGGTTGGTCGGTTGGTCGGTTGGTTGGTTGGTTGGTTGATCTTTTTATTTTATGTGTATGAGTATTTGCCCTGCATAATGTGTGCACACCATACACATGCCTGGTACCTGCAAAAGTCAAAAGAGGACATCTGATCCCCTGGAGATGGAGTTACGGTTGGTTGTGAGCCACCATATGGGTGCTGGGAATTGAACCTGGGTCCTCTGCAAGAGCAGCAAGTTCTCTTAGCCACTAAGCCGTCTCTTCATCTCTGCTTTGCTTTTTGAGAAAGGCTCTTAGTCTAGGCTTGCTTTGAGCTCTTTTGATAGCAGAGGATGACCTGAACGCCTGGTCCTCCCTCCCTATACCTTCCAAATGCTGGGGTTACAGCAGACATGTGCTACGGGCCTGGCTTCCCAAGTTATCTACATGAACTTACTGACTTCTGTGGACTGTTAGAGAAACCAGCTCATTCTTAACCCTTTTCTCTCTGCACAGATTTGGACCAGCAGAGCCTGCCAAGTGAACCAGAAGAGGCTCTGAGCCGGGAGCTGGGGGAGGGGGAAGAGGCAGAGTCGGCCCCTCCTGAAGACCTGCTAAGTGCCCCTCCAGCCCTCTCAAAGCAAGCCCTGGATACAGAAGAGGAGGGGGTTGCAGACAAGGAAACCTTGCTTCAGCTCTCATCCCCTCTTCACTTTGTGAATACGCACTTCAACGGGGCAGGGTCCCCCCAGGATGGAGTGAAACGCCCTCCTGGTGGACCAGTGGAGACCCTGAGCCCAGAGGCAGTGGGTGGTGACCTAATGGCTCCATCCAGCACCCTGTCACCCCAGCTTTGCCTTGCTGAAAGTGGTCCAGTTACCCTCCTCTCTCCCTCTGTGCTCCCATCCCTTCCCCAGGACTCACCTCAAGCCCCGGCTGCTCCTGAGGAGGAAGAGGCACTCACCACTGAGGACTTTGAGTTGCTGGATCAGGGGGAGCTGGAGCAACTGAATGCAGAGCTGGGCTTGGGACCAGAGATGCCCCCAGAGCCCCCTGATGCTCTGCCTCCTCCTCCCCTGGGGCCAGACAGCCAGTCTCTGGTCCAGTCAGACCAAGAGGCTCATGCAGTGGTTGAGCCATGAGCCTTGGCAGAATGAGCTGCAGGCACACTAGGGCTTCCTAATAAGCATGTCACATTTTCTCCTCTCCCTGGCACTCTGGGAAGAGGCACTCTGTGGAGAAGCTGGCAGTCAGATGGAAGCCAGCCCACTCTGCCTGCCCGCCCGCCCGCCTGCTGTCCTGGGAGCTGGTATAGTACCTGTGCCTAGGATTGATTTTATATCTGTAAATAACTTTCCATTTGGGTGAGTGGATGTGACGAGGGCTAGGGACGTCCTTCATAGCCTGCAGTTGCCTCCCTGCCCGTCCCTTTTCATTCTCTGCCCCAAGCCCTGGTGGTCTGCCTTTTCTTTTTCTTCCTATCCTCAGGGACCTGTGCTGCTCCACCCTCATTCCCACTTGGTTGTTTAGTTGAGGCACTTTATAATTTTCTCTACTGTCCCCCACACCCCTTGGCTTTATTCCCCTGCTGTGTCCTGTCCTTTGCAGCGTGACCCCCACTCTTTGCCAGCTCCTCTTTCCCACAGGCACTGGCCAAGTTTTAGGGCAGGTTCTCTTCTGAGGAAACTGGGTGGTGTCAGGCCAGCAGTGCTGTGCTTGGGTCACGGTCGCCTTGAACCTACACTGTACCCTTGCCCAGTTCAACACTCATGATGCAGGACAGCAGGGTCCCATAGCACTTTGCCAGCACTGAGGATGGCATGTTCTCTCTCTTTGTGAGGTGAGGGACTTCCCTTCTGTATTGGAGAGGAAGAACAAAACCTACTCATCTGGACCACAGTTGAGACTCCCTGCTAGGGTCTGAAGTGGACAGTAAGATCTGTGTAGGTGTTAACTGGAAAAATAAACTGTTGATTGGCTGATGAACTGCTGCCTGTCTGCCTGCTTGTCTCGCTGAGCCATCTCCCACACTGCACTTTGTCCCTTCCTAACCCAGCACTGCCTCTCTTGGTTATTTTCCTCTTAAAAGCCAGAGGCAGGGATTATCCTGACAACCCTACCTGCTCCGCAGTTATCTTCCTTGACTGAGACTAAGTGGGAATAAATTACACACAGGTGGAAGTTGCCTTGTCTTCCCAGTCAATGGGACATGGACCCATGATATAAGTCACATATCTACATGCTAACAACTCAATCTTAATTGTCTGTACTAGGCCCACTAGCCAGCAGTGGTTATATAAACTGGTTAAATATTTATATAAGCTGGTTAAAGGTCGAGGGACTAAAATAATATCCAAGATTTTTTAAAGCTTTTTTGTTTTTTGTTTTTTAAGATATATTTATTTATTATATGTAAGTACAATATAGCTGTCTTCAGACACACCTGAAGAGGGCATCAGATCCCATTATACAGTGTAGTTGTTTTCAGACCAGAAGGGGCATCAGATCCCATTACAGATGGTGGTGAGCCACCATGTGGTTGCTGGGATTTAAACTCAGGACCTCTGGAAGAGCAGTCCGTGCTCTTTTTTTTTTTTTTTTTTTGGTTTTTCGAGACAGGGTTTCTCTGTGTAGCCCTGGCTGTCCTGGAACTCACTCTGTAGACCAGGCTGGCCTCGAACTCAGAAATCCACCTGCCTCTGCCTCCCAAGTGCTGGGWWYA
>BDUI01001424.1:76805-87230 GCA_002335545.1 Apodemus speciosus
GCCTCTGCCTCTGCCTCTGCCTCTGCCTCTGCCTCTGCCTCTGCCTCTGCCTCTGCCTCTGCCTCTGCCTCTGCCTCTGCCTCTCCAGTGCTGAGATTAAAGGTGTGAAACACCACTGCCTGCCTCCTTGTGGCATCTCAAAGATCTGGTTTGTAATCTCAAATCTGAGGAGGCCAAGCCAGGAAGATCGCTGGTCAGCCAGTCTAGCCTAGTCGCTGAGCCTCAGGCCAGTGAGAGACCCTGTCTCTAGACAAAAGACAAGTTGGGTGGTCCCTGAGGAACAACATCCAAGGTTGGTCTCTGGCTTCCAGGTGTAAACAGACATGCACATGTGTGCATCATACACATGCACACACATATACACACATGCACACATATACACACATATGCACACACACATACATATACATACACACATGAACACACACGCACATACACACATACACTCCCGTAAATAAACACACATACACACACATGTACACATACACACATACACATGCACATACATGCACACACGTACATGCATACACACATAAATAAACACACACATACACACATGCACACACATATACACACATATACACATACACATGCACACAATATACACACACATGCACACACACGAACACACAAACACACACAATCCTCAGCCTTAATAGCCATGATAGCACACTTAACCTCTCAGAGGCTAAGGCAGGAGGATTACAAATTTGAGACAAGGCTAGCCAGGGCCACATAGTAAGACCTCATCTTAAGAAAAAGAGCTGGTCAGTGGTGGTACATGCTTTTAATCCCAACACTTGGGAGACAGATCTCTTTCTCTGTGAGTTCGAAGACAGCCTGATCTACAGAGTGAGTTTCAGAACAGTCAGTGCTCTACAAAGAAACTTGGTTTCAAAAACAAAACAAGACCAGGGAGGAGAGTGGGGAAGAATTCCCCCAGCCTTTGACCCAACCAGCCCAACCAGCATAGACTTCTAATCCTGTTCTCCAGGCTGTGTGGCCAGGACCCCTTCTACACTTCAAGGCTGTTTCCTCTTGTCTCTCCTCCTGCTCGTCATTGGGTGTACAGGTCCCTCAATGATGAGGGTGAAAAGGACAATGGGGGAAGGGATTGGGAAGGGAATCAGCTCAGGCATCAGACAGGCTGACTCCAAGCCTTGCCAGCCATCACTGAGTGTAAGGTGCTGGCTTACTGGCTTAATGTTGGTGAGCCATGTCTAAAAACTACCTAGGCTAGGCTTGATGTGACATGCCTGTAATCTCAGTAGCTGGGAGGAAGAGGCAGGAGGGCATGTTAAAGGCTACACGCATGCACACACAAGGCACAGACATGAACATGCATACACATGCACATGCAAACATACACACAGGAGCAGCCCTGGCTCCTCTGAGTGTCCCTCTTCAGAGGGTTGCAGTCAGGATCTTTGAGGAGAGGAGGTTGGGCCCCCTCAGCCTTGCTCAAGGCCAAGGTGAAGAGGCGGGCTTCCAGGCGGCTCACCTCCACAGTCAGGCTCTGGCTTCAAGGATGAAGGAAGGGGTTCACCCATCCATTTCATTTCTTCTCCTTTAGCTCAGTATTGATCTTGACTGTTTCTCCAAGTTGGGAGTAACTTCCAGAACTTGTTGGCCTTGTCTCTGCATTGTCAGCGATGCAGTGAAGAGAATCCAATGAGGGAACAGCCGCGCAGACGTGGCTTCTCCCACTGCAGAGTGTGAGACAGTTGAGAAGTGTTCTCCCTCGCGGTTTCATCCTGGGGGGGGGGCTCTTTCCATCAGCTGGTAACTCACTCCACCCTGCAAGCACCCCAAGCCCTCACACAGACATAGTCAGGCATCTCTGCTCTGCAAACATGAGACAGTGCCAACAGTGCAGCGTCTCTGCCAATGAACTAATGCTTCCGTAGCCCGAGGCAGCCTGTGGATGGCAGCAAGAACACTGGCGGTCTGGGTCTGAGCCGTGCAGGCTGGGGTGGGTGGGGGTGGAGGGCTCTGTTTCTGCACCGCTATCCTCTTCTTGCAGAATTGCACTGCCTCACGTGCCCCCTTCCCCAGGCGGAGTGAGCCCTACTTGGCTGGACAGTGGGGCGCTGGGCAGAACTGGGGCTGAGAACACTCCCCCCCCCCATCTTTCCCTGTAATGAACCAGTGTGTTTCTAAAGAAATGGCCTCATCTTCAGCTTCATTATCTCCCGTGGAGAAGGAAGTGAGCAGCTGGTATCATACTCCAGAGCCCCCAAATGAGAGGTTTAAGAGACAAGCTTCAGATACAATTGCTGGGGTGTCTGCTTCAAACCACAGGACCTGACTCAGAAGCAGTGAGGGCTGCCAGCGTCTTTATTGGGTCCAGAGTCAAGAATTCGTTCCCACAACCTACTTGTACCTGCAAATGTACCTCCTAGGAGATGGCCCTTCTGGAGCCATGCCGTGGGTACAGAGTTTGGCCAGTGGACAGTGCAAAGGTTCATTTTCCCCGTTCCTCTTCTAGTCTGTCCTTCTCATCGCCCTGGGCCCGTAGGACACACAGTCTGACCGTGAACTTATCTAGGAGGAGCTAGGCTCACTGGGCAGGGGTAGGCCGTGCTTTGTGGTTTTTCCCTTATGGAGAGCCTCTCCTTGACTGTGTGTGGTTTATTGGAGAGCAAGTGAAGCAGGTCTCCTTACATTTGGTGCTGATTTACATTCCCCAGGGAACCGGTGGGAAGAAATCAGCCCCTTGTGAAAAGAATGTGGAGTTTATGCACGAAAGCACTTAGGAAAGGAAGTCCCCAGGTGGGAAGAGATTAGCTGACTTCAACAAAATCATATCCCAGCAGCATCCATTTTCTCCTGGGAACCGTCAGAGGGATACGGGGAGAGCAGGAGACAGGGCATCTCCTCCAGGTGTTCACTCTGGCCCTCTCTGCCTCTTCCTATAGAACTTGCTCCCATCCCAGTGAGGACTTCTGCTCTGTCCTCCCTCGGACTCCTGGAACTGTTCTGCCTCACTCACTTCTGGCTGACACCAGAATATTCGCCTTTCCATAAAGACAAGTTGGGAAGACAGGTGGTGGTGTTGGGATCCTGTGAGTGAGTGAGTGAGTGTGTGTGTGTGTGTGTGTGTGTGTGTGTGTGTGCCCAAAGAGACCACAATTTTCTATTTTGTTTTATTTTGTTTGTTTTTCAAGACAGGGTCTCTGGGTAGCCCTGACTATCCTGGAACTCTCTCTGTAGACCAGGCTGGCCTCGAACTCAGAGATCTGCTTGCCTCTACCTCCTGAGTACTGGGATTAAAGGTGTGTGCCACAGCCACCACAGCCACCACAACCACCACCATCACTGCCACCACCGCCACCATCACTGCCACCATCACTTGGCTCCAATGTTACTTCTTAACCCCTGTGCCCTTTCTCACAGTCCTCCTCTCCTCTTGCAAGGCCTTAAACCCATTCCCTGCTCCTCATTCCATTGACACAGCCTTGTTCAAACTCTCATCATCCCTTTGGTGGACTATCTTTTTCCTGTCTGACTCTTACCTTCTCTCTTGACTTCAGCCTTCCTAGTCAGCCGTGAAGATGTTTCAGTCTTTAATAAAATCCAACTCAAATGTCACTTCTTCCAGGAAAGCCTCCTAGGACTTCCCAAGGCAAAGAGGACTTTTCATATCCTTCACTGTAGCTTGTCTCTCCGTGTGTCGTTATTGGCCAACATGTCTAACTTCCTAAAACCCTCCAGTGTCGATCCTTCAAAGACCTAGACTTGGGCTTTTCTTTTCCCAGGTGCTAAACTTCCTCATACTACCTGATGGAGAAAGGATGGAGAGATACAGAAAGGAAACAGAAGAATCCACTGGAGACATACAGAGGTACAGACTCAGTGCCACCTATTCCTTGCAGGCAGTAAAAGGTAATTTCCCTAGAAGTTCTTATTACTGCATTAGCCAACTGTTCCCCATTACACATTACACATTACACATTACACAATGCTTATTTTCCCTACTTCAAAGCTACAGAAGGGTTTAGAATTCTAAAGGAGCAAAGGCCCAGGAAGATTAGGCAACTGCCAGAAGTTGCACGGTCAGTGATAAGGAAGACCAGCACCTAAGGTTTCCCGGGACCCAGGCCATGGTCTGTGACAAACCACCAATTAAAGGTCTCACTCGGAGCCTTCCCTCCAGACAGCAGCACTTAATTATCAACATTAGTATTTGAAATTTCTATGCAGTTTTTGCTTCACTGGCTTATTGTTATTTTATTATTAATATTATTATGATCATCATTTTGACTAGTAATTCAGCAAGCAGCCCAGGTGGGGAGGGGACAAGCAGAGAGAGGCCAAAGCCAAGTCAGGGGGCCTGTGTGCCTGTGACAGGGGGAGTAGAAGAGAGACAAGTAACACAAGAGACGGTGCTTTTAGGGAGGGGCTTGTGTATATGTGTGTGGCCCAAGAGGCTTCCTAGGGGCAGGGGCAGGAGAAGCAAGTCAGTCACTCACCCCAGACCCGTGACAGCCCCTAGGCCGAGGAAGATCTCTGTCCAGTTTGAAGGGGAGACCCGATCTCTTTACTGATGATACAGACCAAATCATGGTCCTTCTTCTGCATGCTGGGAGCTCAAGGAAGCTGCTTTAGATGTCCCACACCCACTAGAGCTCCCATTCAGTGTGGGCTGGCCCCCTGCATGGGAGAAGGGAGGGGTCACTGCAGAGTTTTGTCCCCAGGGTCCTGCAGTCACCACAGCTTTGGCGTGCTCTGGAGTTTCCTTTGCCCAGCCTTATTTATCTTCCTTTAAAGAGAATATGCTTTTTTCCTGACCTCTGAGTACCATGATGAATCTCAAGACCTTGTCCTAGGTAGAGGGGGAGGCATGAGAAATGCCTTTATCCGTCCATTCACAACACTCATGGTAGGGTCATGCTTTTAAAAACAAAAAGCAAACGACAAAAAAAAAATCYATGGGAGCCCAGAAAAAGAACTGCATGGTGGGGGACGCAGAGCCACCTATGGTCAGATTCCAGCTCTCCTCCTGGGAGAACTGCAGAGATGGCTCATCCACTGGACCTATTGGATGCCAATGTGTTGTATATATGTCCTTATATGACCCCTCATAGGTGGATTCCGTCTGGAGAATTTGACATGTTTTGTAACTTCCTCTGGGTCACACAGTGATTGGAACAAACTGTCACCAAAAGTCATAGGCTATAGAACCTATATACTCCCCAACACCGAACTGACGTCTCCAAACCCGACATTTAAGCTGTGTGGAGCTCGGCACGCTCATCTATATTTGGGAGACAGAAGGTACCTAGTAAATTGTTAAGAAAATTAATGAGATTATCCTGGCTAAATAAATAAATAAATAAATAACCTGGAGTGGTTTATTTAGTAGGAATTCAATAAATGTTTTTGTTTGTTTGATTGTTTGTTTCTCCTTTTAGGGCTGATCGATAATTTGAACTCAGAGCTTGGGAGCCTCGGAGCTCAAAAAATGCTCTAAGAAGCCGAGGGTCGCGCTCGTATCGCTTCTGGGGTGCGCGAGAGGAGGCAGGGGAGAAAGGCTGGAGAAGAGGGTCTGGCTTCAGGAAGCAGAAAAGCCGGTTCCAGCTGCGCGCCCCTCGCGCCGCCGCCGCCTCCTCCGGGCTCCCCGACTTCCCGCCCCGCCCCGCCCCGCCCCGCCCCTCCCGGGAGCTGGGTCCGGAGTGCCTGGTGGGCTGATTCTGGAGCGTGGAAGGGAGCACGGAGGCGAGAGGCAGGCGGTGGCGGCGGGAGGCGGGGACCCTCCTCGCCGCTCCCCCAAGTCGGCGCGGAGCCGCCTCGGGCCGGGCTGAGAGCTGAGCGCCGCGGAGCCGGGATGCGGGGCTCCCGGGACCGTGTAGGGCGCGCGGGGCGGCGGCGGGCGGCCGGGAGCTGTCCGCGGTGCTGAAGCAGCGGCGGGCGACAGCGGCAGGGACGCGGGCCGGGAGCAGGGAGCTCTCCTGGAAGCTGCACCGCGGCCGCGAAGCGGGGGACGCCGTTGCTCGCCGGCCCATGCCCGGTTCCCGAGCCCCGCGAGAAGGCGGGACGGTCCGCAGGGCGACAGGTAAGGAGCCGTCTGGGGGCGCAGCGGGAGCGCAGAGCTAGGCACCGAGAGAGCTGGGGAAAGCTGGGGGAGCCCTCCCAGTGTTGCAGCTCCAACCCCCTACAGGTCCTTGCACTCCTTCAGAGCTCTGGCCAGGTCCAACCCCACTCTTTACCTCCTTGTTGGGTGACTCTAGGAGAGACTTGAGGCACCCACATTGTGATAGGCACCTGTGCACCTTGACCCTAAACCCCCAGGCCTTGGCCCTGACCTGAGTCAGCTCTGAGACACCTTGCCTACTGGTTACAGGAACACAGATTCGGAGTCTCCCAGACTCCCTGGGATCAGTCTCCACCAAGATTCCATGACATTGGTCAAATCTGAGCGGATTTCACTCAGCCATTCCCTCCCATCCAAGCCCGGTCACCAGAGTGACTGGAGAAGCTGTGATCTCTTTGCTCTTTGGTTTCTTTGCCCTGGAATAGCCCTTGGGACAGGGAAGGGGGGGGTGTTTATCTCCTCAGGACTGGTTAATATATTTCTCTAGAGAAAGGAAAAGGTGATAGAGGTTCCTCCGCATTATCCTGTGGCCCTCTTTCTCACAAAAAGGTTTTGCATCACACTGCTTGGTTGGAAGGACAAAGTAGGGAAGCCGGATCTGGTTTTCTGTTATATGGCTGAATGCTGATGACCCCGGTAGAGCCTCCATTTGGTAGTCTCTCTCTCTCTCTCTCTCTCTCTCTCTCTCTCTCTCTCTCTTTCTCTCTCTCTCTCTCTCTCTCTCTGGCAAGAGTAGGTAGCATGAGCTCATTCAGGCCTGCAAAGTGCTTCCAGTTCTTCAACGCGGAGTTCTGTGAGTGGCAGAACGGACCCATGAAAATAAAACTGCGTAGAGGTAGACTAAGTCACTGTGGCGGCCGACCACGGGCTTCAGGCTGCTTCCTCGACCCCCTCCCACGTCGCCCAACTTCCCACCCTCAGAGGTGGAAAAGGCTCTGGTAGGCAGCTTCTAATTCCGGGCATCAGTTGTCCAAGCTTACAAAGCTCAGTTTCCTCGCCCCTAAGGTGAGGATGAGAGCCCTGGGCATCTGCCCGCTCGGGAGACTGTCTTGAGATGCCAGGAGACGGATGTCGCTGCAGTGAGCTCCTCTCACTGTCCAGGTCCCCTGATGGGGCCTGCTAACAGTGATCYGGTCATTGCCATCCTCGGCCYCTCTTCTGCAGTCCAGCCATGGCTCCTTCTGCCTGCAGCCTCTGAGGAGTCCCAGGAACGGTGAAGTCCAACTCAGAAATCTCCAGGAAATAAAAGGATTTCCTGTCCCCTTCCTCCATCAACACCTATAGAAGATAATATAGGGCGAGAGTCTGACTCATAGTTTTTGTTTTTATGTTTCTCCAAGAATCGCAGATCTAGGGAAAATAGCTCCTTGGCGGCAGGGATTGGGTTGTTTTCGGCTCTTTTCTTCGCTCGGCACCCCTCCTCCCACCGCACCTGGAAGATAGGAAGGATTTGGTAATTGGCTGTAGAACGCAGGGATGAACTGTGAAAATGTATCAGTCAATGTGTTAGACTGGAAATCAGGGGCCCTGGGTTTGGTCACAGATCCGCCTGAGTGTCCTGGGCAGGTGCCTTCCCTTCTGCTTTCTCATCCATGACAGGAGAGGCTGGAAACAGATGAGACCTCAGACTCCCAGGACCTGGTGTTCTATGGAGCTCTCCGAGGCTGGCCCAAGCCACAAACTTCTCAGTGTGTTCTCCTTGGATACAGGGTGCCACTTCATTAACCTGGCCTGACAGGTAAGTTAATGCCTGTCCGTGGTGAAGTGGGTTTTCTGAATGGAGTGGAAGAAAGCTAGAAGAAGCAGGAAAGGCCGCTCTCATTTGACATTCCTGGTTTCCTTATTTCTCAAGGAAAGCTACAGTGTATATAGAGTGACCAAGGTGGTATAGCACCTTAGCCTCCAAGTCAAGAGACCAGAAACTACCCCACCAAGGAATAGTGGGCCAGGGGCTTGGCCCTCCCTTCCCAGAGACCCTGCCTGGCTGGACTCTCCGTCCTAGGAAGACTAGAAGAGAAGACAGGAAAAATCCATCCCCATGGAGAGAATTCTATTTTATTTTTTTACAAAATAAATAAATAAATGAAATGAGCTTCTCTTACAATCATTTTTCCCTCAACTGTGGAAGGCACAGCCAATGCTCAGAAAAACCTTAGCTAATTGGCACGCGGGTAGAGCTGAGTAAGCCGTGCCAGTGACCTCTCTTACTTCCCCTGAGTGCCCAGCCAGGGTGGGGGCTGGTCCCTCCCCATGTCAGCGCTTTCTGGCTCCCAGCTGTTGGAGCGGCACTGGCGAGAATCAGCTCTCTGGAGTTAATGGACAGTCACTAACCCCTGTAACAAAGTGGCAGTGGCAGGAGCAACCGCAGGCTAGGAAAGGGATTTTATTTTCTCCAGGATCAGTCTGTGAGAGAACTAGCTTGCTACCAGGCAGAGGAAAATACAGTGCCCCCCCCCATCTCCAGATATGTGGGTATCCACACCTACCCCAAGGGCCGGCAGCGTTCAGGGTTCCTGTAGTCACCCAGGCAGATAGCATCTTCTTCCTCTTCTGGCCAGGGAGAGCCTATCCATCAGCTCTCTGATTCCCGTGACCCCCTTCTGCCCCCTCCTTCCCTTCCCCCTCAGAGGAAGACAGTAGTCAGCAATGGTATATTTTGTGTGTGTGACCTTAGTTATTTAGGATAGGAATGAGGAGAGCAGAGGAAGAGGAAGAAGAAATTAAACATGGTTGTTAATAGGGTATACGGGGCTGGACAGATGGCTCAGTGGTTAAAAGCACGTCCCGGTCTTTCAGAGGACCCAGGCTCCATTCCCAACACCCACATGACAAATCACAACTGTCACTGATTCCAGTTCCAGGAGACCTGAGGTACACATACATGCAGGCAAAACATATACACGTAAAATGAAAAATAAACATTATTTTTTTTTAAAATAAAAGAAACAGAGTATACAGAGTCGAGCAGGGTAGCGTACCTGTCATCTCAACACTTGGAAGACTGAGGCAGGAGGATCAGAAACTTGAGGCCAATATGGGTTCCATTGTGAATTCCAGGCCAGATTGGGCTGTATAACAAGAAGATTCTGTCTCAAGGGGGAAAAAGAAGAGTGTGTGTGTGTGTGTGTGTGTGTGTGTGTGTGTGTGTGAAAGAAAAGCTGAGACACTGACATACACGCAAATCTCTTCTCTATGACATTCAAACAGTGGCAGAGTCAAAGACCATCTGCAGACGTGCAGACGTGCGCATTACTAATCACCTTCAGATCCAAAGGCCAGTTCATTTATGGGTTCCTGAAAGGTGAGACAGAGGAGGAGCAAGCAGGCTTCCTTCGAGGAAGCAGTAACATCCGAATTCGTAAGACTTGCCTTTCCTAGTCTTTGTCCTCGCTCAGATGCTCAGCTGGCAGCCTACACGGGGTCCCCCATGCAAGCTGGGGGCAATAAAGACTTGACCGGGCTGCTTTTTATATGAATGCGTGCCACCCCCTTCTGTTTTCTTTCTCCTATACCTTCACCCCAAATCCCTACTCGCACCCCGCATTAACCAAGTAGGGTGTGAGAGTATTGTTATCTCCCATTGTTAACACGCCATTTGCTTCTAAGTCAGTGGTTCTCAACCTTGCTAACACTGCCACATGAGGGTTTGAATACAGACCCTCATGTTGTGGTGAGCCCCGCCCCCCATCATGGAACTGTTTTTGTTGCTACTTCACACCTGCAATTTTACTCCTGTTATGAGTTGTAATGTAAATATCTGTGTTTTTCAACAGTCTTCGGCAAGCTCTGTGAAAGGGTCGTCTGAACCCCGAGGTTCAGACCCACAGGTTGAGAACTGTTGTTAGAAGTGGGTTAGAATGAGCTCTGTTATAGGAGAGATGGGTTGTTTCATCAAGAGTGAAGATTTGGTTTATTTCCACCTGAAAATGGGATCATTGGAGTAGTTGGCACCACCACAGTCTTCCCCTGCCGTTTTCACCCTGTCAGCCGCAAAGCTTGTCGGGAGGGAATAGCCTTGCCCAATGAGAGCCCTGGGTGCCAGATTGATTCTCCCTGGAAGACAATTGAGACAATTCTCAAAGAATCAGAAAACCACCCAAGCTGCTTTATCCATCCCTCTTCTGTCCTCTCCTTTCCGGTCCTTTTCTCTGCTCTCTCTTTTCTCCAAAAGTCCTTGGATGGCTCTCAAATCCCTCTGTCCCAGACCACCACCCCAGGCTCCCATTTCATACATCCGGTAACAGGCAGAGTTCTATCCTTGTACCCCAAGATGCTTTGAAACCAGACTCACCGACTTCTCTCCACCCTGTTTCTCCAGCCTAGGACATAGA
>BDUI01001424.1:164136-175755 GCA_002335545.1 Apodemus speciosus
TTTGGTTTTTTGGAACAGGGTTTCTCTGTGTAGCCCTGGCTGTCCTAGAACTCACTCTGTAGACCAGGCTGGCCTCGAACCCAGAAATCTGCCTGCCTCTGCCTCCCAAGTGCTGGGATTAMAGGCGTGCGCCACCTCTGCCCAGCTGCCATAAGAATTATTGGCCCAGAACAATATAAGCAATTGCTACTACTGTTGGTTGGACCTAAGAACTGGATAGGACTTTTTGTTTGTTTGGGTTTTGTTTATTGTTTTTTGAGATGGGATTTCTCTGTATAGCTCTGACTGTCCTACATCCCAAGTGCAGAGATTAAAGGCAAGCGTTCACCATGCCCAGCTAGACAAGGCTATTATCATAAAGACACCGCACATACCTTGGTCAGAGGAAACAGTGAAATTGAAGTGAACTGAGCTGGAAGCGTCCTGCCTGCTGGCTGGCCCTGGCAAGTCACAGACCCTTGCATGCTGTGGAGGAGAAAGGTCATCAGTGGTCTTACCTGTTGTCTGATCTTGCTACAATACTGAGCAGCCAGACCAGGCGAGTTCACTGGTACAATAATGGCCAGTCTGTTATGGGTGTTACCAAAAGCTTTCTGGTTGGATTTGATGCCAGTTCCCACAGGGAAAATCATGCATGTCTGACTCTGTAAACTCAGTCAGAGGCCTGTGGCTAGAAAGGGTCTAAGCTCTGGTGGGGAGCTGCTGCTGCTCCTTGTTAGGTGAGCACGCTATGTCTGCCAGATCGCCTTCTACACGACTTGGGTTTATGCTCGTAGAATAGTCCTGGTGCCAGCTTTTGTCAGAAAAATGTCTTGCTCTTTTGGTTTGGTTTGGGGTTTTTTTTTGTTTGTTTGTTTGTTTCTTTGTATTTGTTTTTGTTTTTGCAGTGATCTGAGGTGACTATTGAGACTCAACTGATAGAAGTAGTGAGAATAAATGACTCCTGAATGCCCAGCCATAAATAGGAGAGCTATACCATTCCCTCCCAGGCATTGGGGACATCATGGAAGAGGTGATGAAAGGGATCAGCGGAATCAGGGTGAAGGTGGGAACCCTGCCTTCTGGATATAACTCTATCTATCTATCTATCTATCTATCTATCTATCTATCTATCTATCTATCTATCTATCTCCTTCCTTCCTTCAAGAAAGGGTCACTTTATTTTATTTATTTATTTATTTATTTATTTATTTATTTATTTTGTTTTGTTTTGTTTTGTTTTTTCGAGACAGGGTTTCTCTGTGTAGCTCTGGCTGTCCTGAAACTCACTCTGTAGACCAGACTGGCCTTGAACTCAGAAATCCGCCTGTCTCTGCCTCCCAAGTGCTGGGATTAAAGGCGTGCGCCACCACCGCCCAGCCAAAGGGTCACTTTATATAGCTTTGGTTGACCTGGTACTCACTATGCAGACCAGACAGACCTCAGATTCACAGAGCTCACCTACAAAGGCATTCCCACCATGCTAAGCCACTGTTTCCTTCTTGAGCTCACCGCATGGGAGAAGGAAGGACAGTTCCTTCAGTAGGGTAGCCACTGGTATAGGCCCATATGCCTATAAATAAACTCTAACCTGCACTTCTGTAAGTAACTCTAATGAAATTCAGTGACACACACACGTATACACACATGCACATTCATATACACACATACATAGACACTCATACTCTCATACACATACACATATACACACAGATACACATACACACACATATATACACACAACACACATAGCTCACACACATATACATATACACACAACATAAACATACACACACAGCATACACAGCACATACATACATATACACATACATACATATATATCCACACANCCTTCACAGGTTCTAGCCCTCTAGATCATAAACTGAAATAAAATTCTTTCTTCCATAAGCTGCTTTTGGTCTTGCTGTTTTATCACAGCGACAGGAACAATAATTAATATGATGATAATTTCCAGATTAGTACATTCTTCATGCAAATGACAAAACTCTGTTCTTTATGGCTGAATCTTCCTTACTCATTTATCTGACATCTAAACTGATTACATATTTTGGCTATTGTAAACAGTCCTGCAATAAACATAGATGTGTCAGTATCTCTGTGGTGTATTGACTTAGATTCCTTCAGTCACATACTTAGATCATATTGCCATTCTAATTTTAGTATTCTGAGGACTCTCCATACTGATTTCCATGGTAGTTGGAATAATGTATATTTCCACCAGCATTTGGAATGTTCCTTTCCTCCCAGATCCTCTCCAGCATTTGTTGCTTGTTTTCTTGGAAGTCATTCTGACGGGAGTGAAATGGAATCCCAATGTACTTTGATTTGCATTTCACTGATAGCTAAGGATATTGATTTTTCATGTATTTCTTGGCCCATTCGTCAAAGCAATTCTGAGCAGAAAGCATCGCTGGAAGTGCCCAAATGCCTTATTTTACATTATACTACATATCCGTGGCGGCAAAACAACATGGTGCTAGCACAAAACCAAAGATTTATAACAGAGCAACCAAACAGACTGGAGGAACAAGAAGACACACATGCACACACACACACAGACAGACAGATAGACAGACAGACACAGAGAGATAGAAACAGAGAGATTTGTTTTTTACAGTGGTGCTCCAAATCCTTAATCTTGACTTGGATCAGCAAGTTTTTTATGGCTCTTGTCTTCCTAAAGCCTACTTTGAATCTGCTCAAATTATGCTCTAAACCACTGTATTTATTTCTTAATATCTGTCTGTCTTTCCTTACTTCAAAGAGAGAGATGATCTCCTCATGGTTATCTGACATTGCACATGTGTGCTTTGGGCCCAAATGGCCCTTCCCACTTTCGGAACCTTGTGTCTCACTCATGAGGGCCAGCTTCCTTGCAAGGTCTCTTCAAGCTCGGGGAACACTGCTTGATTTCTTCCAAGYTCACCCTCCAGTGGTCTCTCCTCCCTCGTTTTCCCTTCACTGCCACATTTTGAATGGGCAATTTTTTTCAATTTTCATCTATTCTCACGAATCTCTGAGATAGACTCTTAACTTTTTCTAACGACTCTGGGAATATCTTCTCAATCCAGTGCTCTTTCCGTCATTTTTCCCCAACACTTTAAAAGTAATATGCTCAGTTTCCACATCATTTTGCTTACATCCCTCTCCCCTAGTTCTTCAACATCATTTTGTTGTCTTCCTTCTGTCTCTCCAGACAGATCCTGTTTCCTTCTTCATCTCTTCACTCACTAACTTCTTCATAAGAACTTCTAATGACCACAAACTTTTTCTCRATTAACTTCGACTATTCCCACTGTGCTGACAAGATGAATCTGCTTCCTCCCTTGAAAGTTCATCTGAGGTTAAGTGTCACTAATTTTTCTACTGTCTCTAGGATATTACCTGAGACATTCTTTAGTAGATCAGAAAATTGTTTATCAAAACAAGAACAACACACACCCTTTTATTCACTATTTCTAATCACTYATTCCTCTTATAAAATGTTATCTATAACACCGAATGTCGCTTATCTCTGTATAGGTAGAATGTAATCTATTTAATCACTGTTCAACATTCTATTTATTTTCTGTGCTTGGATTTTATAAACAATAGTGTGATAAGTATTTCTGAAACTAAATTCTTTACATGTTTCTATTTTTACTAAAGTATAATTGCTGGGGGAAATGGGTATTCTTACAGCTTTTAATGTAAATTGAAAAATTACCCTTCAAAAATGATTCTATTGATTTGAAATTTCACTCATACTATATGAAAAAAATTATTTTCCTGGACACCCTGAGCAGTAGGTACCATTTAAAATTTTTATGCAACTTAGAATATGAAATGGTAAATTGAAGTTAAGCTTTCTTTAAAAAAAAACATATTTGTTGGCCATTATTAGTCTAATCTCCCATGGCAACTTTTAAAGAAAAAACACAATTGAAAAAGAAACATGATGGTATGTTTCTTGAGTTTCTCACAAGGAGATGGAAAGAGAGGCACAAAGAAAGCAAGTGAGTGAAGACAGGGCTTGTCTAAAAGAGCATCTCAGGACAGTGTAATATCCCTCATCTCTTAATGAAGGCATAATGAGACCTGTTCATTAAGAATCTCCCTCATCTCTGCTCCCTGACAAAGCAGGTGAATCTCAGGGTCTCCTGTTTTGAGGTAGCAGGCAGAGAGTGTGGTGTGTGTAGCCTCACTCTCTCTGGGCTTCAAAGCACCCTCTAAAACATGCATTTCAATGAGAGTTTTACAGCTGTCAGCTCATCTTCTCCTCTGGCTTCTGCACCACCAGAGTGAGGTCTCCCACCACAGGCTCATTTTAGAACTCCACTCCATCTAAACAACTTGGATACASTATGAAGTTCACTGAGCAGGGTTTGACTGGTATGGAAATGTGTTTGCCTTTGATGCTGGCAGAACGTATTTGTTGGAAATTTGGGATCTGTCAAAAAGGGAGGCTGGGGGAAGACAGAGAGAAATTATCCATGTGGAAACAAGAGTGGACCRGAAACACTGGAGAAAATAGGAATCATTATCATTCGGATTAGAGCACACCACCTCGGATAGACTCAGCTTTGCATGGGGCTTCTTCTTATTCTAATTGGAAGTTTAAATCCCACCCTCTCCTTCTCAGCTAGATTAGGGGGAGGTTTTTAATCCTCTCTCTCACCTAGGGGTTGCCAAAAATGATCTGGGATTTGAAATATGACACAGCACATTGACAGAGCTGTAAAGGCAAAGTCGAAATACATTTTTTAATTTTTAAATTCTGGGATAATGACTTTCCCCTTCTTTTGTAACTTCACTTAAAAATATATAAGGGGGGGAAATCAAATCACATAAATGGCCTGAGATGTTTGGCTCTGCTGCCAGTTGTTCTTCCCACCCTTTTCAGTCAACTATTGCAGACCCAGGAAGTAAAACCCTATTGTGTTGATTACTTGTTTATTGCTGTAAGGAGAGACTAAGACAAAGGGAACTTGTAAGTGAAATAATTTAATTAGGGGTTTTCTTACAGTTGCAGAAGGTTATTCCAGTACTGTCATGTCAGAAAGCATGGTGACAGGCAGGCAGGCAGACAGGCAGGCATAGTGCTAGGGCAGTATCTGAGAGTTTACATTTTATTCACAAGATAGCCCTGGTGCGGGCTTCTGAAACCCCAGTGATACTCTTCCGATAAGGCCACATTTCCTAAGCTTTTCTTAAAAAGTCACCAACTAGGGACAAAACATTTAGATATATGAGCCTATGGGGTCCATTCTCATTTAAACCACCATACTTCTATTCTTTCTCCTCCTCCTCTTCCTTCTCTTCTTCCTCCTCCTCATTCTCCTTCTCCTCTTCCTCCTCCTCTTTTTCTTCCTCCTCCTCCTTCTCCTCTCTCTCCCCTCTTCTCCCCCTCTCTTCCTCCCCCTCCTCCCCTTCCTCCTCCTCTTCCTCACTCCTCCTCCTCCTCCCCACCTCCTCCTCCCCTTTTTCTTCTTCCTATGAGTCAGAGGAAAAGTCCATCAACATGTTAGATGCCACTCAGACTTCCTCTGCAACTGTGTGGAGAAAAACAGACTAGACCTGACTCCTGACTGTTTTAGAGCCTTAGGACATAGTTGATGTACCATTCCAGGGAGGATTCTCTCTTTATAAGCCTGAGGCTCAAAGGTGGAACAGGGAAGACACTCCCTGTGTCCAGAGAAGATTCCTCAGTAGGCGACTTTGGTTTTCTTCACGCTCCCCTCCATCATCACCATATCCTTCTCAGGCTCCTCGGCCCTTCAGAGGACTTGATATGAATCTGCTCTGCCTGCAAACTCAAACTCTAGAGCCAGAATGACTTCTCTCTTTAAAAACAGTCATTTGATTATCTTCAAACTTTACTTGAAACAATAAACTTAGTTTAGCATTTTAAAATCCTTTTTAGTGATTAACATTTAGTGATAATTTGACAGTTTATGGACACATTTTTAAAGAGTTTGCAATTAATTTTAATTCATGGTTCTTTTTTGCAATTTAATACTTGTCTTTATTGCATTAGATACATTGGGTTAAATATATTAGTGTTCTATTTGAGCAAAAAATATATATTTTATATCTCAGCTTCTGGAATGAAGTTGGAATTTAACAATATACAATTACATTTTTTCAAACTGTCTGAGCATCCTCCAAGTATATTTATTACATTCAATGCAAAAAAAAACCCTTAAACTCAAAGCTTAATGAAAATCCAACTCAGTTCTGAGACTGAGAACTAGGTCTGCAGCTCTCATCCTGTTCTGGGTCACAAACTTCTGCATATTTACTCTGATAAAAAATAGTTGCTGCTTTAAAGATTACCTCAAATGGTGGAATGAGCTTTGTTGAAAGCATAGGTATCCAGGGCTCTGGAAGAAACACAAGCAAGAGGCCTTTAGAACAGAATCTTTAGAGAAAAGAAACAACAGACATAATCAATGATGGAGTCACAGTCCCAGGGTAAGACACCAAAGACAGCTGCTGCCATCAATAAATTGTCCCATTAGAAGAAAATGGTCTTCCTTCCTTTTTATGGATTTGCTAAAACTATTTCTTTTTCATTAAAAAACTTAGACTGTATATTTGATATTTCCCCTTCTCAAACTCCTTCTAGATCTTGCTCACTTCCAAACCACCCAAACTGTTGTAACCTATTCACCACTCTATCTCTCATACATACATACATACATACATACATACATACATACATATACACATACATACATATCAACCACAGAACACTAATCTTGACTTTTGCAGCTGATCCTCTTGCAGATGTTTTGAGTGCTGGTTTCATGTTCTTTGGTTTTATAGTCTCTACATCTCCTAAGAATCTCTCACAGCTTCTAGTGTACCAAGAATTTCCTACTTTTTCTAGTTCAATTACTATAACATACTCTAGTAATATTATTTTAACACAAAGATGTATTCTCAAGCAAGAGTCACTAAGCATTCAGTTGAATTTTATTCTGGGATACCTTGTAGAGAGGAGAAGACGTGTTTCCAAGAGAGCATAATTAATAGACTTGGTACAATATTAAACTAACTTCAAATACCTCCCTCAAAATGTGGGGAAAATATAGTGTGCATATGTATGCACATTTGCATGTGAAATAGTCACATACTAAAAATAGATATTTAAAATAAGACTATTGAAATAATAAAGTGAACACAGAGTCTACAAAGCAAATGCCCTTAGCAAAAGAACAGTTAGTGAGCAAAAATTCAAGTGAAAGAGTCTTACCAGAATGTGAAGAAATGAAACTACATAGAGTAGGAAAACATTAGAAAAGACAGGACTGAAAGTCTCCTCCCCCAAGTCAAAGCAGCTCAGAGAACTAATTTTCAAAGAACAAATACCAGTACTTATCAAATTATTCTATAAAATAGAAAAGGAAGGAACACCTMCAAATTATTTTTAAGAAGCTGGCATTGCCTTGATACTGATAACAGGTAAAAGGTCCAACAAAAACACAGAACATTATTGGCTAGACTCTTGAATGAACATAGATGCAAAAATTCTCAATAAAACATTTGCAAATTGAATTCAAGAATACATGAAAAAAGATTATCCACAGTGATTAAGTTGGCTTCATCCCAGAGATACAGAAATGATTCAGTAAATGTTTTTTACTCCATAAGCAGACTAAAAGAAACCACATGATAATCTTATTCAATGCAGACAAAAGTCCAACATCCTTTGACAAAAAACAACATCTCTCAAGATAATAGTCTTAGAGAATCTAGGGATATAAGAGACAAATCTAAACACAATAAAGGCAATATACAAAATGCTCATGGTTAGCATCATGATAAATGGGGAAAAAACTCAAAGTATTTCTACTGAAATTAGTAAAAGACAAGAATGTACAGCCTCTCTATTCCTGTTCAATAAAAGGCTTGAAGTCTTAGCTAGGACACTAAGAAACCTGAGAGAGATAAAGAAAATACAAATTGGAAGGAAGTCAAATTATCCTTATTTGCAGATGATGATTCTATACATTCACATACACACATACAAAAAAAATCCTAAAGACTCCACCTAAAAGCTCCTACAACTGATAAATACATCTAGTAAAGAAGCAGAATACAAAATTAATTCTAACAGAYACAAATTAACTCTATTTTTATTCTGGTACTGTGATTTTTTTTTAATCATGGAAGCTCTACAGTATAACTTTAAATCAATGATAACAATAGCTTCTACCATTCTTTTATTGTTCAGGTTTGGGTTTTGTTTTTGTTTTTTGCTATCATGCTTTTTGTGTGTTGCTAAATGGAATTTAAGATTATCGTTACAATTTCTGTGAAGAATTGAGGAGAAATTTTGCTTCTGGTAGGATGGCCATTTTCAAAATATTAGGCCTACCAATCCATGACAGTAGGATGGGAGGTCATCCAATCTTTTGATATATTCTTCAATATCTTTTGTTCACTGTCTCATAGTTTTCATTCAATACATCTTTAATTTATTTGGTTAGATTTGTTCCAACTTATTTTTTAAGGCTGTGGGTATATTGTTTGTCYGATATCTTACTTGGTGTGTTTGCCATTTGTATATAGGAAGGTTACTGTAACAATATTCTTAACTTTCATTTATAAACATACAAAAAATAGGATAGCAAAAAAAATCCCAGACAATAAAAGAGTGATGAGAGGGTATAATCATTATTGATTTTAAGTAATACTACAGAACTACAGTAATAAAAAAATCATAACACCAACATAAGAACAGCCATATTGGTCAATGGAATAGAATTTAGGACCTAGGAAAAAAAGACAGCACTCCTTCAGCCATTTGATGTTTGAAAAAGAGGTCAATGGCACTCATTGGTAATAAGTCAGTATCTTCAACAAACACTGCCAGTCAAACTAGCTAGCTACCTACAGATGAATGAAACTAGAGTTTCATCTTTTACCCTGTAAAAACTTCAACTCCAAGGACCTCAACATAGGACATAACACCCTGAATGGGACAGAAGAAAAAACATCTGGTATGTTTGAACTCACAGACACAGAAAGGAACTTTCAGGATAGGATTCTGGTATCACAGGCATTAAGCCTAGCATTTGACAAACTGGACTGCATGAAGTTGAAGTGCTTCTTACTATTAATGACACCATGGTTTGAGTTAAGATGCAGCACACAGAATGGAAAAAATCATTACCATATACACATCTGACAGGTGGTTAATGTCTAGAAGATACAAAGGTTAAAAAAATTAAACAAGAAAACAAACAACCCAATTAGAAAATGGATCATGGCTCTAAACAGAGTTCTCAAAAGATGAGATAAAAAATAACTGGAAATGTTTAAATGTTCAACCATCAGAGAACATGCAAATTAAAACCACTTGGAAATTTCATCTTAAGCCAGTCACAATTGCCAAGATAAATGAATTAATTGATGATTGATACTGGCATAGATGTGGGGGAAAGAACCATTTATTCACGGCTAGTTGGAGTGCAAACTGAGGCAACAGTTATGGAAATAAGCATGAGTTTTCTCCAAAAGATGGAAGTAAATCTACCACATGATTCAGCTAAATCACTCTTTAGCATAGTCCCAAAGGACTCTATATGTTACTACAGATAGTCGTTCATCTATCCTCATTGCTGTTCTATCACAATAGCTAAGAAAGAGAAACACCCTCAGTGGTGATTGACTAATGCGTAATGAAAATGGGGGTGCTCACTTCGGCAGCACATGTACTAAAATTGGAATGATATAGAGAATATTAGCATGGCCCCTGCTCAAGAATGACATGAAAATYTGTGAAGCATTCCATATTTATAGGTCAAGTAACAGGTAAAGGCAGACCTATCAGAATTATACTAGACKTCTCACCAGAGACTATGAAAGCTAGAAGATCCTGGGCAGATCTCATACAGATCCTAAGAGAACACAAATGCCAGCCCAGACTACTACCCAGCAAAACTCTCAATTACCATATATGGAGAAACCAAGATAWTACAAAACAAAAACAAATTTACACAATATGTTTTCATGAATCCAGCCCTACAAAAGATAATAGATGGAAAACACCCACACAAGGAGGGAAATTACACCCTAGAAAAGGCAAGAAAGTAATCTTCTTTCAACAAACCCAAAAGAAGATAGCCACACAAACATAAAAATATAAAAAATAACAGGAACCAACAATCACTATTTTTTAGTATTTCTTAACATCCATGGATTCAATTCCCCAATAAAAAATACAGAATAACAGACTGGATACATAAACAGGACCCAGCATTTTGCTGCATACAGGAAACACACGTCAGTATCAAAGACAAACACTAACTSAGARTAAAAGGCTGGAAAACAATTTTCTAAGCAAATGGTCCCAGGAAACAAGCTGAAATAGCCATTCTAATATCAGATAAAATTGACTTTCAACCAAAAGACATCAAAAAAAGAAAGGAAGAATACTTCATACTCATCAAAGGAAAAATCTACCAAGAAGAACTCTCAATTCTGAACATCTATGCTCCAAATACAAGGGCACTCACATTCACAAAAGAAACTTTACTAAAGCTCAAAGCATACATTGCACCTCACACAATAATTGTGGNACATACATATACACATACATACATATATATCCACACATACGCACACATACACAAGCATGCACTCACACACATACACACAGAAAGCGGGCTAGTTGGGCAGAAGATGATTAGCAGAGTGGGAAGGACAGGAGACTAATAGAGGGCTGCATGTGATGGAAACACATTGTGTACAAGTATGGAAGTGTCCCAGTAAATCCCAGTATTGTACATAGTTAATGTATGCAAATGCAAACAACTTTAAAGAGCTAATGTCACACCTAATAGCCAGCACAGGAGGGTGCACAGTGAAGCTAAATTTCCACTTCCAGGACGAGAATAAGTAGTTCTCCGTCCACATCCTAGGAAGAGTGCTGAGCGCGCTCCCAGGCTGGAGTTGGCATCTCCGGCTCTACCCACCACTCCAGTTTGGCATCATGAACGCCTTTCAAGTCATTGACTTTGTGACAAATTTGAATATAGATTTTTAAAGYATCTTTTTAAAAAAGGAACTCTATCTATCTATTATTTATTTATTTTCCAAGACAGGGTTTTTCTACACAGCCCTGACTGTTCTGCAACTCACTCTATAGATCAGGGTGGCTTGATACTCAGAGATCTGCTTGCTTCTGCCTCCCCAGTGCTGGGATTAAAGGCCTGCTCCACTCCCACCACCACCCAGCTGTTTATTTTTATTTTATGGGTGTTTTGCCTGTAGGTATCTGTGTACCACGTATGTACAGAGCCCATGGAAGGTAGAGGAGGGCACCAGATCCTTTGAGTCTGGAATTATAGACATTACTACCACCACGTGACTGCCGGGAACCAAACCCAGGTCCTCTGCAAAAGCCCCAAGTGTTCTTACTGCTGAGAGATCTCTCCAGCCCACAAGATTTGTTTCTTAAAAGTATCTTTGATGTGTTTATAAAAAGATAAAGAGAAGGGGGATATGTTTTATGGAGGTGTGGTGAGGTATGGGGGAAGGGGGTGCCTCTGTGGGCCCATGCTGGGGCATCCCTTCCCCCTGAGGGACCAGCCACAGCATGGTATAGTATAGAACAGAGTTTATTCAGGG
>BDUI01001425.1:27460-43532 GCA_002335545.1 Apodemus speciosus
CACACACACACACACACACACTCACACGTCAATATGTCAAATTGTGCTTGAAGGAACTGTTATGGTTACTTCTGTTTAAACCTACATGGGACCCTATATATAAACTGCAGCTCAAAGCAGAAAGTCCTTCATGTGCAAGAAAGCAGCATCCTAGGTGTGGACTGGCTGCCTTTACTGCTCAGATAAGCCAAGTCCATTGCATTTCTTTTTGCTGGGAGGTACAGAGTATGGTAATTAATACTTAACTTCAGACATGATGTTCTAGCTCACTAGTGCTGTAAATTGAAAAAAAAAAAGAATTTTACTTTCTGAGACAGGCACTTGCTGTATGACCTAGTCTTACATATATATCTCAGGTTGCCTTTGCACCTTCAATCTGTCCATCTCAGCCTTTTGAGTGCTCTGGCTTACCGGTGYRCACCACCATGCCARGCTCAATCTCTAGAAAATGAAATGATATGWCAGGTTTTACTACCTCCCCTCTGATGTGCTGATGTGATGTGGTCACGTGATCCAGGTAAGTGGCTATCTGGTCAATATCCACTGCTGTGAGTTTCTAGGTAAACGGGAAGTCCTTGGCTCATTTCTTTTCCATCCTAGTAGGGAACAAACCTATTTAGCAGGCCAGTTGTCCAGCTAACACTTACAGAGCAATGCTTCCTACTTATAAAGCATTGCTTCATGTGTTCATGAGTCTGATTTGGAACCTTATTTACTGCACATATCAGTTTGCCTATTTTGGGTCTAGGACAATAATTCTCAGATTTCTCTAAAATTATTTTGCTCCATGATATTTGGTAACATATGTTTTAGTCACATTATTTGTATATTTATTTTTGTTAAAAACATTTTTTGTTGTATTATTCCATAAACCCTTTGGTATGAGTTTGTAAAATTCCATAGAAGGAAGTCATGTTGGGACTTTTCAGATTCAACTTAATTTATRGATTTTTCACTTTTGAACAAGAAAATGTTGAATATAGAATATGACTGAATAGAAATGAAAACATTTATTATTGTTGTTGTTATTGAGACAGGGTCCCAAGTAGCCCAGACTGACCYAGAACTCACTCTGTAGTTTAGGGTGACCTTGAATTCATGGTTCTTGTGTTTCTACTACCCAAGTGCTAGGATTACAAGCATTCACCTCTACTCCTGGCTTAAAAGAAGAAAAAGTTTGAGTCACAGACAGTAAAAAATATTGATAGGAATAAATGTCAGTAAGAAAACATTAGCAGTAGATATTTACATATACATTCCTAGGTCACTCGGAAGGTTCTGTTCTTTTAACAGTGAATGGACTTTTGAATTTTGTTCATATTTTTTTTCCTGAGTATTAAACATTTTCTTCACTCATCAGTTGGAGATGTTGTAATTCACTCTGTTGTACTGAGTTACATCTTTGTACTGATACATGATGTCAACTTTGTTTTTCAGGGATGAATCCTACTTGAGCATGACATGCAATGCTGGAAGCGAGCTTGGTGAGCAGATGTGAGAACTCTGAGTTCAAATACCCAGAACTCCACCTGAGAACCGTTCCAGGGTCATGATAGCATGTGTCTGTGATCCCATTGTTCCTATGTGAGATGAGCTACAAAGTCAGGAGAATTCCTGGAAGCCTCTCTCTCTCTCTCTGACTCTGTCTCTGTCTCTGTCTCTGTCTCTGTCTCTCTCTCTCTCTCTCTCTCTCTCTTGTCTTCTTGCTCTTCTCCCTTCTGTCCCTCCAGTCTCTCCCTCTCAGATCTTAGGTTTATCGTACATTAGTAAGCATTAAACTCGGACACTGAGAAATGCCTACAGCCTCACACTCTGCTTCTTCCATGATAAAAACGCATTACGAGAAGATGAAATCGAAACAGGCATCATATGTGCCAAGTTACTTCTTTATTTACATTTCATTTTCCATAAGTCGCCAAGAGCAAGTATTATTATTTAAATTTTTTGTCCTTGTACATGTATTTTTTATAATCTAGTGACCTAATTTTCTCTTAAAAACCACACAAGCATGATTGACATTTTCTTTTTTAAGACTAAATGAACCATGAAGCCCAAACTTTTCTTGCTTTGGTTCAGTTGACCCAGAGATTATCACGGAATTTAAAACTCTATGTAATATGATCAGTTGGAGAAATTTTAATAACAGCACTTCTAGTGTTCTGTAGTCATTTATGTCTTTGTRTATGGTAAGCTTGGCATAAGTTGCTAAATCTTATTCCCTATGGGACTCTGACAGAAACCATTAGAATGTTATGACTCAATTTAAAATTCTTAAAAATGGAGGTGCCTCGTGGCTGAGTCTTCCTTTGTGAGGTCTCAGCTGCTGACTCTTCTTGCTCCATGCCTGCTTTTGTGCTGCCATGCTCCCTGCCACCGTGGTCATGGGCTCTAYCCTTCTGCAACTAAAATGTCACCATTGTTTAAGACCCAGCTCAGAGTCCCAAAGAGACAAAAACTCGAATCGAGAGGCAAACCGGTGCTCTAGATAGAATGGTAGCCTGCAACAAATCATTAAGAAACTGAAAGAGAAAAGGTCAATTCATAAAGATATCAACAACCCCTTCCCCCTCTAAGTGGAGGCACATCTATGGGAACTTACTGGAGAGTGGCAGGGGTTTCAGTTCTGGGGATTTTAGAAATAATTTGAGAGTGTATGCAGAAGATATTTTCACTACAGCCATTCCAGGATTTTTGCTGGCTCAAATTCTCAAAAAATCACCCGTGCCACCTGAAGAACCTAATAAGACTCAGGTGGGTGTTCCCTGGTCTCTGTATTGCTCCCCTACAACCTATTTCTCATCAGTACTCATTATGCTAAGATGTTGCTGTCCGGAGAAGTCTGTTTGTGTTCTTGAGGAAGTGATGGTGGCGAATGGGAGCTCTTCTCTGCTCTGTAGCTGCCACACTTTCCCACTGTAGGTGACGCTGCTCTTCGGACAGGGTCATTTGGTGCCACCTTCAATAAGCACAACTATGAAAGCAAATGGCTTGCTATGAATAGGACCTGACTTCTCTAGAGGAAATGATGAAACAACAGAGGAAGTTGATAGGAACAGAAAGAAAGCGGTCAGCAGTTTCATTTGAGAATAATATAATTGTGGTCTCAAGTTTCTGAGGTCACAAATAGTCCAGGAGAGAAAAATCCCTTCTCTATTCTTCCTCTTTTACAGAAGGACAAAGGGGGAAAAATCACTTGAACATATTACTTCATCATTTATGTGTTAGTTTAGAGGTTGGGATTGGGGAACTCACCGTTTACTGTAGCTATGTTAAAAAAAAATGTTCTAAATAGCATTGCTGACTCTAAAACCACTAGAATTTCTAGGCTAAACAATTCTGAGCATTTCAGGGTGTCCCTCTGGTGGAAAATTGAAAACAATTGTGGCATTTTTTTTCCTGTGGAAAAAGATGGTAGGTAAATATGGGAATCATACAGGTTATTATTTTTTCCCTACAAGTAGAAGGAAACTTGCTTGGTGTTCCTTTGTTAATGCAAAAGTGTTGCCAAGCTTCATGGTAAGCCGAAGAGCATTTCCTTCAGACCTCTGTGAGTGTGAAGAGAGCAGGCAGGAACAGGCCTGGAGATGTAGCTTCCCGCTGGTTAGAGAGGACTTGCCTCTTGTGCACAAAATTCTAGGTTTGATCCCCAGCACCCTCATAGACTGGGCATAATCTCAGCCTTTTGGAGGGAGAGGCAGGAGGGGTCATAGGTTCCAGCTTATTCTCTGTTACACCCAGTGGTTGAGGCTAGCATGGGATATTTGAGACCCCGTATCAAAGAACCAAACTGTCCAGTCAGCACAAAGCCAACAGTTGGTATTTCACTCTATGAGTGACGGTGCAGAACATTTAAAAAATGATTGGAGGGAGGGGCAAGGGTGGCTGGGATGTATTGTATGAGAGAAGAATCTATTTTCAACGGAAATAAAAATTAAAAATGTATTTGGTGGTCATGTTTACCTTTTTTGAAAAATATGTATGTGTGTCCATTTAAGTAAGACACTATTACTTTAATTTTATTTTTTGTTATTTATGAAGCAGAGGCATTTCTCCATTTGGTAGCAAAAGAGAAAAGTGGGGAAACTGAGAGCATTAGAAGGACATGTATGGTTCTGGGTTTATAGATGAATGAGTTCAAAACAAAGATCGAGANAAGGGCCCTGAGTTCGGTTCCTAGAACTCACATAGTAGTGGCTTAGAACCATCCCAGACTCTAGTTTCCGGGGATCCAGTACTGTACTCTCTTCTAGCTTCCTGAGGCAACACATACATACACAAATCTTTTAATGTAAGTCTTAAAAAATAATAAAAATAAATCTTTAAGAATATCTTTAAGAATACTTTTAGATGGCAGTGCATGCCTTCAGTCCCAGCACTCAGGTGGCAGAGGCAGGTGGATCTCCAGGGTTCCAGGACAACCAGGGCTACATAGAGAAACTTTGCCTTCAAAAACTTAAGAAAAAAATAAAACAAAACAAACCTATTGAAACATATGTGTAAAAAAAAACTGCACACACATGCTAATTTGGTAATCTGTCAAAATAAGTACACTTGCACAGCCCTCATTTTAAACAGAATATCATCCTAGGAGGCTTCTACACTTTGTTTTTGTTTTGTTTTGTCTTGTTTTGCGATTCAATATTACTTGTGAAGAAATTCAAAGTACTTACTTAGTGTTAGCCATTATTCCTTAGGAGTTTGCAGATGGGGCTAGGAGAGGAGTAAGGGTGAGAAGTGACTGGTCAGCCTGGTGTTTGGTGAGCCACTGCCAAACAGGGTATGTACAAAAGCAGAGAATGCGGTGCCTGGCGTGTGAGCACGTTCAGAGTGGCTGAGTTACAGACTTCGGAGACATGTGGTAGAGCCAGAGAAGCAAGACCAAA
This sequence comes from Apodemus speciosus, assembly GCA_002335545.1. NCBI lineage: Eukaryota > Metazoa > Chordata > Mammalia > Rodentia > Muridae > Apodemus > Apodemus speciosus. Next base: position 32,344 of record BDUI01001425.1, read on the forward strand.
CTCTCCTTCCGTCATGTCGGACCTGGGAATTGAACTSGAGTGATCAGACTCCAGTGCCAGGGCCTTTACCTCTCCACTTACCACTGAGCCATCTCTCTCCCTTACAGAGGCCATTTTTCTTTTTTTCATCTGTGTGAATAGTCCTCATTCCCTGAAATGTCAGTGTTTGAGAAATGGCTTTTGGTGCATTCAGTTATAAAGCACTTTATAGTACCCAACAGCTTTTAGTATAGCTAATCCTTTGTTTCTTTTTTGAGCTATTGAGTTATTTATAGTAGTTTAAAGGACTTCAAATAACAAAATAACAGCTTTTTGGACTGTCCTATGGTCCATAGAGTTGTTGCTGGGCACAATTGTCTTCTATGATGAGTTATTTAAATTGGCCCTTCTGCCTTAGCAGTCTCTGATTCTTACACAGACACACACACACACACACACACACACACACACACACTCACACTTTGTTTTGACAGGAACGGAAAACTCTTCAATCTCGGAGCCTCTTTAGTATACTACCTTCAGGCTTCAGTAGTTTTCAGTCTCTTGTTAGACAATTTTCCCTGTGCCTTAAAGAACTCCTCATTGCCTTTGATGCTTACTGTCTTTCTTTTAGGTATGTTGGTATGAATTCTATTGTGCTTGCTTCTTCCTGTGGATCATTAGGGCTCCTAAATCTGAACTTTTGTTCAGATTTGTTATTGCAATAAACAAAATACTCTGTTTAATATTTATTTTTCTCTATTTGTAATTCCAAGTGGTTAAATTAACATTCTTTTGTTCTGTCCTCCAGGATTTTTTACTGTTAGTGTTTTGTTGTTGTTGTTATTTCTTTGCTTTTATATGTTCTGAATAATTGTAGGTGTTTTACATTCATTAATTTTTTAGCCAACTATGTGTGGTCAGTTATGTGAACCTGGGTTTCTAATTGCATAGAACCTAGCTTCTAATTGTTTTTATGTATTGCATTTTTGAAAGTTGTGCTTGATTCCTTTAAAAGTTCACTGGCCTTTGTTTGTTTGTTTGTTTGTTGAGACAGTATCTTAATGATACAGCTCCCAAGACCAGCTTTGAACTCATAATGTCCCATACAGGCCTTGAGTTTGTGGCGGTCCTCCCTCAGCCACCCAGGGCCTGAGGATTTCATAGTGCAGGGCCATACCCATCTTACTCTGGTTTGCTGTGGGGTTTTTGTTTTGTTTTGCTTTAATTCTTTAGCTTCTTGAAACAGTCTCTCTGTATAGTACTGGTTGCCCTGAAGCTTGATACATATACCACACCAGTCTCAACTCAGAGAGATCCTCCTGTTTCTACCTCCTTAGTGCTGGGATTAAGGGCATGTCACTAAGCCCACCATCTGATTTATTTTTTAATTTTTTAAAATTAAATTTAAATTATTGTTTGTATATGTGTGGAGATCAGAGGGTCTTAATGGGGTCAGGTCTCTCCTTTTAACATGGATCCCAGAGTTAGAACTCAGGTTGTCAGGCTTTGGTGGAAGATGGCACTGTGCCATTTTACCTGGCCCATCTCATTATTTTTGATCCATCTCTTATTCATTCCTTGATCTTAGATTTGATATCCTTTCTGGGAAGATAGTTTGTAGCTGATAAAATAATTGCAATGTAAGATCGTATTAAGCTAACACACTGATTGTATTGCTCTTAGTCATAAGTGATTTCCAAGGGGTTATCTTGTAGTTAAAGATCTGCCTGTCTCTGCCTATCTGGTGCAGTGATACAGGCTTATGCTACTGAACCTAGATTTTTATATAGATTTTTATATAAATTGTAGAATTTTGAGCTCAGGTCCTCCTGCTTGCCTGGCAGTCACTGTGAGCTAAGTCATCTCCCTGGCCTTAGTTTACTCTTAACCACTTTAGTCCTTTTGGTACCACTGTATATTTTGGCTACTACTAGATGAGGCAAGAGGATCACAAGCTCAAAGCCTATCTGGGATATATAGTGAAACCTTGTCTCAAAAGGAAAACCCTAAAGGGGTCTGGGGAGATGACTCTAGTCCCAGAGTTCTGATGCCCTCATCTGGCTTCCATAAACATCAGACATGAACATGATACACAGATATAACTATAGTAAAACATTCATATATGTGAAAAAACAATTTAAATAAGTTAAAGACTTTTTCATTTCCTGGAGACCTAAAATCTCAGTGTGTTCTACTTTATTTTGATTTCATTTAATGTCTACTATATGTAATTTATCCTAATCAACTTTATGCGATTTTTATCTCCTGTACTCGTAGTTTTAGACATCATATGTACTTTTTATCCTAAATTCAGTGGTAGACTGTTTAGATGGTGTACTACAATTCTGTTTCTCCTGAAGGCAATACCTCATTCTCTAAGATGCTTAAAACATGCCAGTAGAATTTGCTTAAGGAGACGGAGGCCAGCCTGGTCTGCAGAGAAATCCTGTCTCAATAAATAAATAAATAAATAAATAAATAAGTAAGTAAGTAAGTAAGTAAGTAAATAAATAAATAAATGTTAAACCATTTATGCATTGTGTCTCTTTCCATGTAACCTCCTCTTACATTGCAGTTTTTACTGATACTGTGTTCTCCAGTTCTGAATTGTCTTCTGTAATTTAGATACTAAACTTAACAAAAACAAAAATTTCTTACTCTAACTGTAAGAAATAGCTACTATAGAGCCAGATACCATGCTATAATTCTAAATCCTACTAGAGACCATGTACAATCCTGTACCACTTAATAGAAGATCTACCCAGTCTAAACTTAAGGTGGATTTGTTTCAGTTGTACTTCCTGTCCAGAAGATCTTCTCATGGAATCCTCTCTTCATTGTCATTGCTGTGGCCGTCATTTGTCTATGACAAGGGTCTGAAGCTCTGGATAGCCTCAAACTCTATGTAGTCAAGGTTGAATTTGAATCAATTATCTTGTCTCTACCTCTTTTGTACTGTAATTATAAGCATGTGTCCCCAGGCCTAGTGATTGTATCTTAATATTTGTTTTTTGTCTTCTCGGCATCTTTTCTGTTAGAGGTTATGTAATTTGTTTGATTCTAAACCATTGATCTTACCCTGATCTCTGGCTTGCTGCATAGCTGTTGATCTGAGCTTTCATCTTTCTCCATGTTTGCAAAATCTGTTAACTTGTTTTACTTTTTTAGTCCAAGTATATTTCTTGTAGCTTCCTATGAAAAGGTATATATAATGGGAAAAGTTTGTCTCTGATGTCTTTTAAAACTACTTATTCTTCATAGTTAAGCTGGGCATAGAATTCTATAGAATAACCATCGTTCCTTAAATTCTGAAGACATTACCATATTGTGTATGTTCCACTAGTATCTGATTATTGATTGTTAACTATACTACTATTTTTCTCTGGAAAATTGGACTTCTTTTGTGTTTAAAAATTGGAAAATGTTTCCAAGTTTGGTTCTTCGTTTTGTTTTGTTTTTTGGAGTAAGTTGTGTGATTGAATTTGAAAATCTCGTTTGCCTTTAGTAGTGGAAAGATTTCTTATTTTTTATTCACTTTTTTTTCATTTTGTAAATTTTTTCTAGTTAGATATTGGACCTCTTTTTCTTTCACATTTTAATCTTTCTGAATATTCCTCTTTATCCTATGTATTATTTCGTAGGCTTATCTTCTGACTAGTGTTTCTTGTTTTATGATCCAAATTAGAGGTTTTAAAAATTGTGTTATTTTGGGATATTTATTTCCTGCGCGTCAGACTTTCCTGCTTTGCAGTAGAGAATCTGCTTTCTTTAAATATCTGATAATGGAGTGTCATTCCCTCTGAAGTTATTTTAATGAAGAAAGCAGCAAGGCTGCCTGAAAATCTTATTTATTTATATGTAGCCTCTCTTATATATCCCTGTCTGACCTAGGTTTCTGTGTAGACCAGAGCAAAGGTCCTCCTGCCTCTGCCTCCTAAGTGCTAGCGATTTAAAGTTTGTACTACTATGCCCACCTTAAAGAACTATTTCAAGACTTCTAGCTTACTTTTTGATAAGCGGGTAATGAAAGTGTTCATTATCATCCAGAGTAAATCTAAGAATGGAGAAATTTTACAGTTTACCATTAATTCTTTAGGTGCATTCTTATTTTACTTTTTAAAATCTTTTTGGGCAGAATCTCTTGTAGTCAAGGATATCTAGAACTTGTACATCACTGAGAATACCCTTGAGTTCCTGATCCTCCAGCTTCCAGCTCTGAATACTGACTTTACAGGCGCACACTACCGTGCCTGGTTTCTTTTCCATGTTTTAAGTAGAGGCAAGTAACCTCTTTTATGTCTGTAACTCTTGAAGTATTTCTTTTCTTTTTTCTTTTTCTTTTTTTTTTTTTTTTAAATTTAATGTATTTGGGTGGTTTGCTTGTATCTGTGTACTACTTATGTGCCCAGTGCCCTCCAAGGCCAGAAGAGATCCCCTGATTTTACAGATGAGTTGTAAGTCATCAGATAAATACTGGGAATCAAACGCAGGTCCTCTGGAAGAGCAAGCAACAAGTGCTCTCTTCACTACTGAGCCATCTCTCCAGCCCCTTTGGTATTTACTCTTATTGATGTTTGTACTTACTTTTATTAATGTTTGGGAATTTTGGGGGTGTTTTGTTTTGTTTTGTTTTGTTTTGTTTGAGGGCAGTGTTGACAAGGTTTCTTTGTGTGGCTCTGGCTATCCTTAGAACTTGCTTCGTAGACCAGGCTGGTCTCAAACTCACAGAGATCTGCCTGCTACTACCTCCTGTGGGCTGGGATTGAAAGCATGATCCACCCTACCCAACTTACATACCCAAAGTACAGAAACAATATGAATAACTTCACTGAGACAGGAGCATGTGATCATCTTCCCTGAGTCACATGCATTTTTAAGTGTTAGGATCATGCAGTATAATTCAAATTGCCTACCTAGTTGACTTGTTTCAACTCTGTTCCTATCTACTTTTTATCCTATAGAACAAGAAAATAATTTCTTGATTTTTCTATTTAGTTTTTTCCATTTAAAACCAACTGAAGCTGACAAGAGTATTTATTACTCATAAGAAATAATTACTCAAAAGCTCTTGTCTTTACAGAGTGAAGTCAGTTAAATTTTACATTGTATGAAGGGAGATGACACCTTTTATTTTACTACTATAAAATAGGTAGATCCCCTTGGTTTTAACTTGTTATTTTGAACTTGATGTTGACTTAATCTATCCTTCCTTCAATCAAATCCCCAGTGCTTGGGGGTCAAAAGCAGGGCCTCTCCCATACCTGAATTTTTAAAGTAAATTTATTGGCCTTTGTGTATTTGATTGGACTAGTATAAGCTAGTTTGATATCTGTATCGTAGCATTTTAGGGGAGAGTGTTTGAAATTGAAAGTGAATTTTCTGATGTTAAGGTATTATACAATAGTATAATAGTCTTTAATTTCAACAAAAGTCAGCTCAGCTACCCTCGTAATTGGGATTACATAATGCATTTGGTAGTTCCAGGAGCTAGCGATGTAGCTCAGTTGATAGACTGCTTGTACTGTGGGAAAAGTGGAGTTGGGTTCCCCAGCACACCAAAGACTGAAGCAAGAGAATAAGGAGTTGAGGGGTTCAGGGCCATCCCTAGCTACATAGTAAGTTCAAGGTCAATCTGGGAAGCAGGAGCCTGTCTCAAAACTACAACAAAAAGAAGTTACAGTTTTAGTCCAGATAATGAGTTATGGGGACCTGGATATGTGAAACTGAGCCGGGTTAGGAAGCCCTAGGAATGTAGTAAGCAACATTATATTGCTGGCATCATTTTTATAAAGTACTTTGGAAAGGACTTTATTATTCAAGCTGAGACACTTGGAAGAGTACAGAAATGATATGAACCTAGTCAGTTGGCTTGTTTCCACTCCATTCCCACCTCCTTTTGTCCTATATAACAACATTTGGAACCAAGAAATGTGGGTAATTACAGTTGACTGGATGTACAGACTCTGCATTATGAATAAAGATTGGATGATCATGTTTGTACTAATGAGGTGTACTATAGGTGTTTCTTTGTCATCCATTATTTCCTAAACTATAGCTATTTACATGGCATTTTCTTTAAATAATATGAACATGAGATTTACAGTGTAGGATGTGATGTTTAAATTATACACATGCTATTCCATTTTAGAAATTTATGTTTTTGTTTTGCGAAGGATTCTATCAAGGGCCTTTGCATGTGCCAGACAAGAGGCTGTACCAATGAGCTACATTCCTAGCTCTTGAGAACTGCGCCTTTTTATGCAAGAAATTGAGCATTATTGGGTTGTTATTATTGATCATCTTATTTTGACCTGAAGCCAGCCTCCTGCAGATACCAAAGTGTAATTATATGAGAATCCAAGACTATATCTGAATTTAAAGATAACCAATTTCCTCTTTAGACAGTTTATTTTGTGTGTGTGTATAATCAAATCTTACTAGTTTAAATGTTTAATACAAGTTTGATAGACTTGGTGTTTTTGTAACTAGTTCTTATGTAACCAAGAGTGACCTTAAATATCTGATTCCTGCCTTCAGTTCTCAAGTATTTGGGTTACAGTTGTGTATCTCTACACCACTTTTATGGGATGCTGAATATTAAGCCTGGGTTTATAGTACATTAGATAGGCAGGCACTGCACCAACTAAGATACATTAATATTTCTCTCTCTCTCTCTCTCTCTCTCTCTCACACACACACACACACACACACACACAGTTTTTTTTCTGGTGGGGAGGCAGCACCATGAGCCACAGCATGCATGTGGAAATCAAGGCACAACAAATAGGAGTCTGTTCTCTAAACAGTATCCAATCGTGGGTCATCCGGAAGTTTACAATCAAATTGAGGCTTGGAATATAGATCATTAGTAGAGACTTCACCTAGCATGTGTGAAGCTCTGATTTCAATTCTCAACACTGCAGAGTAAGCAAATAAATGAATAAAATTAAAAAGAATGTCATATCCATAAGAGATGAARTGTTAGTTTTAGACAGATTTCCCACTGAAAATATGGGCTTATCTTTTGTTTTCTGTATTTGCCATATATGCAGAAGTGTTGGCTAGTTTTATATTAAAGTATGGGAGCTTCATCCAATTAAAATTTGACTTTCTTTGGACTCTAAGTTTTTTGTTTGTTTTTTGTTTTTTTGTTTTCTTTTTCATATTGGACTGAATCTGGCACCCTGTAACTTCCATCTGTTGGTTCTAGTTCTGTTCTCTGGAGCAGCATGGAGTAAGTGTCTTCTTTTAGAAGGCAGCTATCACCTTTGCTAGACTCTTCCATTTTGATATGAAATAAAATCCTTGTCTATAAGATTCATATTCCCTTTGATCAAATTTTAATTGATCAGTGTTTTCCTTAATACAGGTTAAATATGGTGGCCCAAAATACTTAGACGTCCTATGCTGCCATGTGCATCAGTACAGGATAAGTGTACTTTATAACCCCTGAGTCACATACTTGTAATTTATTAGTGCTGTGTCAGCAGTTCACACCCCCCAGCTATTCTTAACTGTTGACTCATACTACACCTTGTTGTCAGCCAAAACATCGCAGCCCTTGGGTGTCCCTGCTTTTGAGAAGGCCTTGGTAGTACAGCCTTCTTAGCAAGGGAAAGGAGTATGTCGCTCAAAGCCTTTAACGAGAACTAAAGTGTGCTGTCTTGTGATAATATCTCTATGACTTATGTTTTATGTAACAGATTCTCATTTTAGAAGTAACATTCCTATAAAAGTTTTAGATGAAAATTCATTTGATTTCTGTTTTTGAAAAATGCTTTTGCCTTTTGAGGCTTCTATGGGATGACTGCAAAGTTAGAGCCCTTTAATCATCTGTTAAATTATAAAAGAACCTGTGTAATGAAATGCCGAGTGCAAGCAGGAAAATTTATCATATATTTCACTATAAGTTGTATAAGGTCTTTTCGTTGAGGTTTTTTTAATGTATAGAATAAAATAATGAACTTTATATATAAAAATGCTTTTTTAAATTCCCATTTTGGTTCAAGTTTTTTCCTTCCTAGTGCTTCATCTTTGTTACCCTTGCTTTGCAGTGTGATTCATGATCTCAAGTGTAATATATTTGAATATACATTGTGTTTAAGGAATGAACATTTAAAAAACAATAACAAGTAACAGCATTGACTAGAAAGTGTTGAAGTCAAATACTTTGCCTTCTGTAATCAGTAATTATATTACTTGAAAAATAAGTTTTTTAATCATCTTAATGTGATTCTTTGATTTTTAAATCATATTTCTGTACTTTTTAATTGATAAATAATTTTAAGGTGACTGCTTGATTTTAAACTTATTGTATTTATTCTTCTACTTCACGATATAGCCAGCAGCCAGCTTCGGGTGTAGCCTATTCCCATCCAACCACAGTTGCTAGCTACACTGTCCATCAGGCGCCAGTAGCTGCGCACACAGTCACTGCTGCCTACGCGCCAGCAGCCGCCACAGTTGCAGTTGCCAGGCCTGCGCCAGTTGCTGTTGCAGCTGCTGCAACAGCTGCTGCTTATGGAGGCTACCCCACTGCACACACAGCAACCGACTATGGTTACACCCAGAGACAGCAAGAAGCACCACCACCCCCACCCCCAGCTACTACACAGAACTACCAGGTAAAAAAAAACGAAAACAAAAAACGTCTGTTTCAATAGTCTTAACATATACATTTAGTGGGTTCGGTATGATAGAAGGCCAAAGCCAGTACTTCTAAATATACTTGCAGTGATAGAGAGTTTCTTTATAGCGGATTTTATATGTTAATTCTTCTTTGCTAGTATATACATTTATATGTGTGTGTTTAGTTTTTAAAAATGCTTTACACAAATCACAGATAAAATGCTTTCATTTTACCCTATGCTTTTGGAAAAAAGAAACTACACAGGGAATGTGTCCTTTGTTTATACAAGTGGGCATTACTCGTCTATCAGACGGTAGTTTGAAGCTCATAGACATAAGAAAAAGTAAATATATAGTATATGTTTTCTTTTTGAAACATCAAATTTTCTGGTCCTCTTGCTCATACTTTTATGCTGTTATCGCCTGGTCCTATGGAAATTCTTTCTCTAATATTATAGGATTCATTTTTAAAGGCAAAAGTGAGATTTTTAGTAAAATGGGTAATTGGATTCAATAATTTGAGTGTTTTGAAGTTCTGATTAAAGTCAAACATACTACTTGAAGTTCTTTTTATTTTTAAAGTTCTTAGTTTTATTTGTATTAAAACTTGATCGTATTATTTTCTTTATTAGATATTTGCTTTATTTACATTTCAAATGTTATCCCCTTACCCCTCTGAAAACCCCTACCCATCCCCCTCCCCCTGCTTACCAATTCTCCCCTCCCACTTTCCTGACCTGGCATTCCCCTACACTGGGGTATCATCCTTCACATGACCAATGGCCTCTCCTCTCATTGATGTCTGAAAAGGCCATCCTCTGCTACATATGTAGCTGGAGCCATGGCTCCCTCCATGTATACTCTGGTTGGTGGTTTAGTCCTGATTGTAGTATTTAGTTTATATTATTAATACTGTTTCTTATTATAAATTAATAATTGATTAGTTGTATTGAAATTATGTTTAGGCCTATATAACTATGTTTTATTTTTCTTTGTTATATTTCTATGTAGTAAGGATTTTTTTCCTGCCACTTAAGTCAAGCTTTTTTGGTTTTTTGTTTGTTTCATTTCTTCTCTTTAGGACTCATATTCGTATGTAAGATCCACAGCCCCTGCTGTAGCTTATGATAGTAAGCAGTACTACCAACAGCCAACAGCAACCGCTGCTGCTGTAGCTGCTGCTGCCCAGCCTCAGCCTTCTGTTGCTGAAACCTACTATCAGACAGGTGGGCTTTTTGAACATCAACAGCTTTATTATAAATTATTGGAGTATATGATTTGTAGTAATCTAATGAAGACAAACTGCTGTGTCTATCTATAATGGTTCTGTCTGTTTCTTTGTTGTTTGATTACTGTAATGCTATAGAGTCACAAAGAGAGATGATTAGGAGAAAAGTTGGTGCCCCTTTGCTCTGGAAATACATGCTGCTGGTGGTTTACAGCATAGGACTCCTCTCTTGCTGTAGTAAACAGCCCTAGTAATCACTGAGTACTTTTATGGACCTGTATTTTTATCTGTAATGACAGGTGGTTCTGGTACCAACCACTGATAATGAGTTTTCCTCCCCCAGTTTTTAAAGCAATTTGTTAAACAGGCCCCACAAACCGTTAACCCAGTGCACTGTTATGATTAGAGCATTGAGCCAGCAACAGTCACTGAACCTCCATAATGTTGAAGACAGTGCATGCAATAGCTCAGATGCAGAAAGTTCTTTTATTGGTGTGGAAGCCTCCTTGTTTGTTGTAGACTTTAAAGGATGGACTTGCTATATAGAGAGACTTGAGAAAGTTTTGTTTTAAAAACAAAGCAGCAACAAGCAAAAACATTTTTGAGGAACTAGGAATATAGCACAGTTGGGAGAGAGTTTGCCTTGTGTTCAATCCACAACACCAAATAAACTAGACATGCTGGCACATGTCTGTAATCCAGCACTCAGTAAGGGGAAGCAAAAGGCTTGGGAGCTGAAGACTGTCTTCAGCTACGTAGCAGATTTGAGACTCAGAAAAATCGAACAATACCTTATTTTAAAGGTGAGTTAGAATCTTGGTTTTAGAAAAAAAAAGTCAAACTTTTACTATTATGGGCAGAAAGTAATATTCCCCCACCATCTCTGTTCTTTATACATAATCTCCTTCTACATGAAGTAGTTGCCCATATCTCTTCAGGGTCCCTGGTTTTTTGATTTTGCATATCTCTTAAAAGTGACTGAAAGCGATTTTGAAGATGGGCATCTACATACTAGGATCCTAGCACTTGAGAAGCTGAGTTGGGATTCATGGATTTGAGGCTAGCCTGGGCAATATAGTGCTAATAAGACCCTGTTTCAGAATATATATGTTTGGGTATGAGTTACAGTGGCTGGCCTTTTTAGGATCACTTTCTGTTTATTTGTATACATAATAATCTTTAGTGAGAGATTATTCGTGTTTATTCCAAGGCTCCTCTTTTGCCTAAGAGTGCTGAGTTATGTAAGAGTCAGAAGATCTTGAGTAATTTTTAAGTTTTGACATTGGCTTTTTAGTCATCTGGTTCTTGAATATTTGCGTTTTTCTGTAATTTTTTTTTTTTTTTTTTTTTT
>BDUI01001425.1:46736-62069 GCA_002335545.1 Apodemus speciosus
GTGTGTGTGTGTGTGTGTGTGTGTGTGTATGTGATTTCTTTGGTGGCTATTGGAAATTTTGTTTAACATGTTGTTCCTTAAGGATTCTATTCCACGGAGTCCCTTCTACTTTGGTATTGTAGATTCCTTTTATTATACAGTGTGTTGTAATCCATTGACTCATGTCTTTTTGGGATATTATTTTCATGAATTTGACCATTGGGGTCCTTTTATTCCTGAGTCTTTTTAACATTCCCAAATTAGTCAATGTGCACTTTTAAGATTTCTTTCCCTCAGCAAGCAGCCATTTCCTTAGGGATCCTTATGGTTTTTTATAAATGGGCATTTAGAAACTTTCATTGTCCTTCTACCTCAGCCCTCTAATGTTGASATTGGAGGTATTTCCCACCACACCCAGCAACAATCCATTTTCTAAAGCAGATTTTATTAAATGAGTCCAGACCATCCTAGCCCTTTGTCACAGATGGTCTCTAGGAATGTTTTCTAAGAAACAGTGATGCAGTGCTTTTTAATCATTACCCCAGTGGAGTGTCAGCCCATCTTTTAAAGGCTGCATCTGCCAGGCAAGTTCCTAGAGTTCTTGAAATCGTCTTCACAGGAGTGTTTTAAGGAAACATTCAGGCATGTTGGCGGATGTGCCAGGTGTGTAAGTGTTCATAAATCTTACTTTCCTTTTTAAAGTATGCATAATGAAACATTCCTCTAATACACGATGCTCAGCTTTCCCCACTATATTGTTCTGTCTTTGTACAGGTATTTATTTCACCCTTTGCTCAAAAATACAGCCACTGAAGCTTAAGTCATTGCACTTTTAAACAGTTTGGCAATATCATGAGTAATTTGCTTAAGATTTAGTATATCTCATAACTCTTGAGCACTTAAGTAATTGAGAGGAGAAAATAAGCCTTCCTGAATAGGGATGTAGCTCAGTGGCTTGAATATTTACCCAGCATGCATCAAGCCTGGGTTCCATCCCCAGGACCACATAACCTGGGTGTGGTGGCGTGCCTGTTATCCTATGCACTTAGGAGGTGGAGGCAGGAGAATCAGAAGTTCAAGGCCAGCCTCAGCTACATAGTAAGTTTGAGGTCAGCCTGGGATACCTGAGATGCTGTCTCAGACAGAAATGTCTCTGTTGGTAGTTATTTAGGTCCTAGCCAAGCACTGTCATTTTTATTTGAAGCACACAATGTTTATGATGTATTCTCAGTAAGGTTCAGAATCTGTAACTCAGTTCAACACAAATCTGTTGAGCTTTAAAATGTATCTGAAGTAATTTAAGTAGGCATTCAAAGTTATGAATTAGATGTTTTTAAATTTCTGCATAATAATTTGTACTGTAAAATATGTCCTTTCTCCCATTTCCTTCTGCCATTCTGATATGCTCATTAAAATATTTTCGTAAACAAAAGAAAGAAAGAAACTTTCATTGTTTCATACTGTTTTATTCTCTGGATAATACTGTATTTTGAAGTAAGTGTGGGGAGCATTTGTAATGTTTCTATGCTATTATATAAATCTTTATATTTAGTGGGAGGGGCAAACAGTGTACCTATGTGGATGTCACAGAACAGCTGGGAGTTGTCAGCTTGAGGACTAGAGAGATGGCTCATTGGTTTAGAGTATTTATTTAGTACTTTTACAGAGGACCCAAATGGGGTTCCCAGCACCCATGTCAGGTCGATACAGACCTGTAACCGTTCCAAAGAATTCAGCATATCTGCTCTCCTCRGGCACGTGCACTAACATTGACATACTTATCTCTCCCCCTCCCCCCAACACAGAGCATGGCATTTTATCATGTGTGCCCTGTGCAATGATCCATACCTGTTGCTTCAAACACCATTCATTTGTGCTCAAATAATCAAATACCTTTCTTCTAACTATCTTGGAATATTTTCTCTGTTATTAACCAGAATCATCCTACTATATATATTAAACATTAGAAGATATCTTCCCTGTACCTTAAATGCCACACTGTAGCCCTTAAACACACTATTTTATATACTAGAATATTATATAGTAACAGTGTCAATCAAAAATAAAATTGATAAGCCAGCATGATGGCTCTATGAGTAAAGATGCTTGCCACCAGGCTGTAACTCAGCAAATATATATTTTTAATTGTGTCTATACATTTGTGTCTATTTGAGTAAGGATAGTAATACCTAAACTGTACCATATCTGGCACACTGCCTTCCATATGGTAGACTCTCAGATTTAAACACACTCTCCCCAAAGGTGTTTGTGGTCAGCTAAGTTTCATTTTTGCTATTTCTGTGAGGCCTTGGGTTCCAATACTGATTTTTTTAAAAGATGATTTTTATATCAGAATTATGCTTTTAATTAATAATAATATAAAAGTAACTTCTGGTTTTGTTTTTTAGTTTATCTTTTTATATTTAATTATTTTCTAATCGTGTTGCTCAGGCTAGCCTGAGCTCCAAGACTCAAATGTTATCATACCTCAGTTTCCCAAGTAGTTGAAATTCTGCATGTATCACCACACCTGCCAGCTAAATAGATTTTAGTCAGCAGGTTTGGGGGCCAGTTCCGGTTCAGTGTGTGCACTGTGCACAGGTGTACTCTTGTCATATGTGGAAGGCCAAGGACAGCATTTAGACGTTGGCTGTCTCCTTCCCCCATTGAGTCCAGGGATTGAATCCAGTTCATTAGACATGAACAGTAAATGCCAACTTCTGGAGCCATCTTAGAGGCTTTACTGTGGTTCTTTATAGTGAAATGTGAATTCATGCGCTGACTATGTATTTGAAAGAAGCATTTGTGCTTTTTTGTTTTGGTTCGAGTTTTTTTGTTGTTTTGGTTTGATGGGTAGAAGATGATATTAATAGGACTGCCTAATAAAATTCATTGAACTATAGAATTTTTCTTAAAACCAAACAAGTATTCTCTTATCTGATCATGTTATCACTGGTATATCTGCCTTTTTTTTCCTGGTATTTTTTTCTATCACATTTTCTTATCTAAAATTTCATTAGCATTTTATAATTGATTATTTGACAAAAATTTAAAAAGGCTTTTCTAAAAAAGTCTTTTGTCTGATTTCTTTATCTTTGTTAACTTAGAGAGTCTTAGGATTCTGATTACTTACATATCTTAGCTCTTGTCTTCCAATTGTCTTTTATTTTGTGTATATGTAATTGAGTCAGTAGGTCAAAGGTCATTCGATTATAATAGATTACCTTTTAAGAACAAAACATGATATATTCATAGGTGATTCTCTTCACCCAACCCATTCCCCATACTCTGTCTGTACTGAAGTTCCATCTGCTGTGCCATCTAGTGCTTAGCAGGAATTCCAGACCCAGTTCTCTTTAGTTTTGTGCTGTTTTGCTGTTTTGGGCTTCCTTCACTTCTTGTCCACCTGTTATATATGTTTAAGGAGTTAAAGGAGTCTAGATGGTAAGTAGGCAGTGCACTGGATTTTAAGAAAAGTCTTTACTGAATATCAATGTTTATGTATGTCAGTCCTTAGTATAATGTGTTTATTCACTATAGACTCCCAACAGTGTAAATTAACAGAATCTGTATATTAAATCCGATAACTGCTGCTTTTATGTTTTAGAAGATAGAACCCTGTATTGATTCTTGTTCCATGGTCTTGTAACTTGTCCTTTTTTTTTTTTTTTTTTTTTTTTTCTTTTTAGCTATATTATGTTGCCTCCTAGATTTGCTTGCTCATTTCTTATTTTTACCATTTGTACAATCCATAAATTGGTCACTGGGACTTAAAATCTTGTTCTCCTTATCTATTATTCTCTCGATTTGTCTAATCTTACTTCATGAAGTGCTTCTGAACTTTTCCTACTTTACTTTCTTCTTCAAGTCGGTGTTTTATGAAATGTGCTCAGAGGATCAATAGGTTCAGGAACCCACACAGTTGTCAAACCCCTTCCTTCAGTTGAGCAATAAGCATCTTTTAAGTGAAGGGCTACCTCTTCTTATACTTTCTTATACATCTTCACAACACCTGAGTGCCAAGTCAGTGTTTTAATGCCTTGGTGTAGAAGGCTGGTAAGTTTTGTGGCGGGGAAGATTTTATGAGATAAGATACATACATAAGTATAAATATGTAAATCTACCTTTTGGCATTTATTGACTTTATAATTGGCATTTAACTTGTCCATTGATAATCATATAACATGATCTTTGTTTCGTTTTATTTGTAAGGTACATCTTATTCAGGTTATGAAGCAGCCGTATATTCAGCTGCGTCTTCCTACTACCAACAACAGCAGCAGCAGCAGAAGCAAGCAGCAGCAGCAGCTGCCGCTGCAGCAGCAACAGCTGCCTGGACAGGGACCACCTTTACTAAAAAAACACCATTCCAAAATAAACAACTGAAACCAAAACAGCCTCCCAAACCACCCCAGATTCATTATTGTGATGTTTGTAAGATCAGCTGTGCTGGACCACAGGTACTTATATTGTGTATTTACCATGAGTCTCAGTGGTTATTTTTCATAATTGAGTAGGATTGATGTTCTAACTCCTGTGCCTACAAAGCACATTCACATCTGTGTATTCTACACTCAGCAACTCACCCATAGATCAAAAATATGCATGTGGAAAACTACATTGGTATAGAGTACCCACACTTTTTTCTTACTTTCTAAACGATACAGTAAAACTGTTCAGTAGGATTTACAGCAAGTATTATAAATAATCTATAGCTTTTAACGTGTGCAGGTGAAATAGATTATGTGCAAATAATTTTGCTATTTTAAAGAACTTGAGTATGCTTGGATTTTGGTCAACAATTTCCTGCAGACACTGAGAGATGGCTGTATTTCACTAAACATTTCTTTGAAAGTTGTTTGTATTGAAACACAAAAGTAGTGATCAGGAAAACTGTAAAAGTGGCTATAAATATTTGAAAAATAAGGAAATCAAGTCCTCCACCCTTTCTAGGGTACCTCCTTTGCTTTTTATTAAAACTTTAAAAGGTTTTTAAAATTCCAGTTAACCTATAATTTTGATTGTATTTCTAATGAGTATTTTGTACATATTTTATAGAATGTAACTTCTATACCTTTCCCCACAAGGGGCCTGGGAACATTGGGAATGAGAACAGTGTGAGGAAGATGACCTACAGTGCTGGGGTACAAGTCAGTACAGCGCTTGTCCAGTCTGAGCCGTAGACTCACCCACAGCTGCAGAATCAGACATGGTAGTTGCTGAGTGCCTGCAATCCCAGTACTGAGAGGTAGAAACGCTGATTGTTGTCCTTGGCTATATAGTCAGTTTTAGGCCAGCTTTGGTGAGAGACCCTGTTTTCCTCTACTCACCTAAAAAAAATCAACCTATGACAAATGTGAGTCCTGTATTATTTTTTTGTTGTCGTGGTTCTACCAGCTATACCTTAAAATGTGTGGTTTTAAGCATGGGTCTATTAATGAATTCACCCTTTCTAAACTTTACCTCTTTTGACTATAAGAGAGTCCTGTTTTGTCAAGTATGGGGGTACGCACTTGTAATCCCAACAACTTGTACAGCAAAAGGAGGAAGATTTCACAAGGTCAGCCTAGACTGCAAAACAAGAGCCCATCTTCTTTAAAAATGTTATATAAAAATTTACATAAGCATCGGCTAGAAGGGTGGCTCAGTGGTTAAGAGCACTTGATCTTGCAAAGGACTTGGGTTGGGACTGTGTGCTGATTCACTTTAACTATAGTTCCAGGGGATATGATGCCTCTCCCTCTGAGGGGATCAGATCAAGCATGAATGTTTTTTATTTGTGTTCAAAGATTTTAGCAGCTTGGCATATAAAAAGCATGTTTGAGGAGAATAGATCAAATTTGACTCTTCACATATTTCTGTTTCTAGCTCTATTCTACCAGTATATGCCCCACCCACCCACCCACTTTTTTTTTTTTTTTTTTTTTTTTTTTTTTTGACAGACAGATACAGGGTCTCACTATATAGTGCTTGGCCCATCTTCCCTCTCCGCCACCAGCTCACTGTAGACCAGGCTGGCCTTTCCTCCAGTGCTGGGCTTGAAGGCATGTGCCAGTAGCCTGGCTTATAAACACTGTTTGAGTTTATTGCATTAGTTTTGTTTTTAATACATAATTCTGCAATATTTTTGATTTTTAGTGTTTTCTGAATTGTTGACACCTACTTAGTATTAAAATATATGTGCTCATATTAATTCTTAAGCAATATATTTACCTAGATTAAGTATTAAAATGCATTCAGATTTTCAAAATTAAATTTTATAAATATAGCTTTTTGTAAAGAACTACTATCATGCAGTAGTTTTTTTCTTCCTGATAATATAGGTACAGTTTCCACTTCAAATTAATTAATTCTATGATCAGACTTTTCATGTAATGATTATTATGTTATTATTTTCTGCTCAGTGTTATACATAAGCAATAAAAGAAGTTCTTGAAACTACAGGCAGTCTAACTTTTCATGAAAATACTTATGCAATTCAGAGCTATTGGGTTAGAAATAAAGAAAACAGCTCTATTAATAGTGTTTTCCAAATATACTTCTACAAGCTTGATTCCCAGAAGTCATGTTTAAAAAATGTCTCATGCTCCCTGAGCTTAGAACACTAGTGTTCATTCAGAGCACAGAGGTAGTCAGATCCCGGGCACTCCTCGGATGGTCACAGGGAGACCTCGCCTCCCGGAAGGCTGGGATAAGCTCTCACAGAAACCTAGGCTGCGACTGCCCCGTCTGCTCCAGCACACATCTCACGCATGTGTACCCACACATAGAATATCGACTGTGTTCTTAGAAGGTTGGAGTTGTAGTTCAATAATAGAATGCATGTCCCTGAATTCAGTCCTTGGCACCAAATAGCAGAGTATTGTTAAATAAACTGCAGAGAAGTACAGATCGTCCATACAATCGCTCCTGTGCATAAGTGCTTTGAAAATAGCAGTTCTCATTCATGCTTTCCTCATTCTCTCCTCTTTTCTTTTCTTTTCTTTTCTTTTCTTTTCTTTTCTTTTCTTTTCTTTTCTTAATTTTGAGCCAGTACATTAATACAGAGCCTAGGACGGCCTTGAACTCAATGATTTTCTACCTCAGTCTAAGCACTTATATTACAGGTCCGCACCACACATTTATCAGATTTTTGTTGTTGTTGTTGTTGTTCTGAGCATCTATTTGTTTGGTTTGGTTTTTTTCTGAGACAGGGTCTCACCATGTAACTAGCTGGCCTGGAACTCACCATGTAGACCAGGCTGTCCTCAAACTCAATGCAGTTCAGTTCTGCCTCCTGAGTACTAAGATCACAGGCATGTGCCAGTCACCTTATGAGCCCATTTTTAAATGAGTGTTAGAGGTCTGAAAATTGAATAGAATGTTATAGAAAGAAAATTTGTACTTTTTGTTCAAAACAGACTTATAAAGAGCACTTAGAAGGACAGAAACATAAAAAAAAGGAAGCCGCATTGAAAGCCTCTCAAAATACCAGCAGCAGCAACAACTCAACTCGTGGGACACAAAATCAGCTACGTTGCGAGCTCTGTGATGTGTCTTGTACAGGAGCAGATGCATATGCTGCCCACATTCGTGGTGCTAAGCATCAGAAAGTAGGTGTTTTGGTCCCCCCTCCCACTCACACACAGCCTTATGTCTACTCTGCTTACTTTCACCTTTCAACAGGGGTTTGAAAAAGTTGACTTCCATTTTTGAAACCTTTGAGTGTATTATAAACCTTGGTTAAATGTTAACATACATCAAGGTAACATCAAATAGTCATTGCTTAGAAGAGAAACACTAGAGACCTTTAAATTGAATTAAACCACTTGCTTTACAATTTGGGATTAATCCATTTGTCTTGATTAACTACAAACTGATTTGCTTATAGACAAGTCCTTTCATCAATAAACACAGATGTTAAAATGAGTTTTGTCTGTAACTGAAAAAAACATAGCAAAGAAAATTAAGTTTTGACTTTCATTTTATACTCAAACTTTTTAAAAGAACAACACATTTGAGTTTCCTGACAGGTGTGCTTTTTGTTTTGTAGGTGGTTAAATTACACACAAAACTTGGTAAACCTATTCCTTCAACGGAACCAAATGTTGTTAGCCAAGCTACTTCTTCAACAGCTGTATCTGCTTCCAAACCAACTGCCTCTCCTTCAAGTATTGGAGCAAGCAATTGTACTCTGAACACGTCATCAATTGCAACTTCTTCAGTGAAAGGTCTTTCAACTACAGGCAACTCGTCTCTTAATAGTACATCCAACACTAAAGTGTCAGCGGTACCTACCAATATGGCTGCCAAGAAAACATCTACACCCAAAATAAACTTTGTTGGCAAGTACTAAAGATTGATTCTTTGTGTTCCTCCTGTCAGAGTGGTTTTTCTTTCCATTGTGTTGCTGGCTATTGAACCAAGAGCCTTATATATGCCAGGCAAACACTGTACTCCTCAGCAGCCTCTGTTCTCTCTGCTTCTGTACTCCCTGAACAATAGACAGTCAGCTACCCATAGACTCCTCAGGTACCTCATTACTTAGAGCCAAGCATGTCTCGTACCTATAGTGTTAATATTTGGGAGGCTGAGTCAGAAGGATAGCCAAAAGTTTGAGATCAGCCTGCATTTTGTTCCAGGCCAAATTAAGCTAATATGAGAAAAACTGTCTCAGAAACATAACGAAACAAATAAGCAAACAAAAACCCAGCTCCCAACCGGATCCACTGGTCAGGTTTGGTTTCATCCTATTAACTGCTTTAACTGAGACTTGACATAATTGACTGCTATACCTTAAACCTAAAGTAAATCTTACTTTCTAGCATATATGTTCATCCAACCTTGGGGCGAGGGAGTAATCTTAGTCATTCTCTACCTATGTTTTTATTAAATGGCATTATTCCTAAAATTATGGTTCTGTGTCTCAGCTCTGTGTGTAGCAGCATCCCGAGGCAGTTTCATGTGTTCTAGTGTATGCAACACAACACTCTGGCAGTCTCAAGAATCCCACCTGCGTTTGAGGATCATATTTTGGTTGCCTGCTGATTATCTGATAGAGATCCCCTTCCTACTGGGTCCCATTACAAGAGTACTACAAAATACTCATTAAATATGACTTAATTTTTTCCCTTTTTTTAAGGGATAGCGTCGCTGACATTTCTTTTTAGTTGCCTTCTCCCTATTGCTATTTCCTTATTATTCAGTCCCTTTCCTATATTTTAGTCTCTTCAACGTAATCTCTGTGTTCTTGTTAGTGCGCCTTCTCTAAGATCTTCATTGGCTAGCCTTTATATGTAGGATAAAGTCTATTTATGACCATGTCATATAAGCCTTTATAACTGACTTGTACCTCCCTTCTTAACTTTTGTCAGCTCTACCAGGGGAGTAGCTGGTGCTAAATTACTGACTTTCTTCAGTTTACTACAGTCTTTAGTTTCATGTTGTTACACTCTTTTATACATGCTGTACTTTCTGTTTAGACATCATTCTCTTGTATCTTGACTATTCATTCTTAATAGTCTTCTCAAAGCCCAGTTCTAATGAGATACCCTTTGTGAGTCACTTCTCCCAGACGTGGTAGAGGCTGTGACTGCTCTGCTTCATTCTTCCCATACTCAGTCCCTGCTTAGCACACGATGTTGTGAATGCTTGTGTCTTCCTTGAAATTATGAGCGGCTCAGTCACAGTTCTAAAGTTGTTATTTCACAATTTCCTACATTTGTATAATTGTCTTATTCTTTTTGTAGCCATTTGAGGTTTAAGAATAGATCATTGACAGTATGTTATTCTCTTGAATAGTGTTAAATTTAATTGATTAAAATGAAGCAGTGATTTTGTAGAGGGCTTTTTGTTTGTTTTTCCATTTTGAGGTTTTCACAATTTCAATTTAAAAAAAAAAAAAAAGAAAGAAAAAACCCAAACTGGAAAGACTACAGTGGGTAGGAGATACTGCCAAGCCTGATGACTCAGGTTCATCCTGTTTCCATGCGGTAGAAGAGAGGGAAGCCTGACGTGTGGTCATGGCCAACAGAGACGGGATATGGAGCTCCGTTGATGCTTGCCTGGCATGTGCAAAGCCCTGGGCTCAATCCCCACATACACATAACGTCCACGTTTGGGAGACAGAGAATTGCCAGAATTTTTAGGTCAACCTGGCCTACATAATGAATATCAGATCAGGCTTGTCTACAGCCTAGTAATGCCTATGTCAAAGATAAAAAAGAAAAAAAAAACATTGTGGAGAGGGGGGGTAGATAAATACTATTTATTATTAACCACAGTTTAAAGAGTTCAGAATCACTATAAACATGGGTTATATTTAATCCCTTTTCATATTCCTTCTGTTCGGTTTGGAATCTAAATGTTAGGAGAACCAAAATGGAATACCTATTCTGCATAAAGTTTAGCCAGAAATAATAAACATAGCTTTTAAGATTCATCTTTATAGATTTATAAATTTATACAATGATAAGATTACTTTTTTGTTTTTTGCTTTTCTAGGTGGAAATAAGCTACAGTCAACAGGAAATAAAACTGAAGACTTAAAAGGAATTGACTGTGTTAAAAACACTCCTGCTGCCTCTGCTGTGCAGATTCCAGAAGTAAAGCAAGATACAGTGTCAGAACCAGTCACACCTGCATCCCTTGCTGCTTTGCAGAGTGATGTACAACCAGTGGGACATGATTATGTTGAAGAGGTATTGATCTGAGTAATCATTGCTCCAAAATTACACAAAGGAAAAATGTGTCAAACAGTATCCAGCTATAGTTTAGATTACCTACAAAATTAAGGTTGATATTCTAATTTATACCATTCATTTGGTTTCTTGAGTTGATTAGAACAGCTCCTATTTTTCAGGTCAAGTAGGTACAGTAAGTAAAGGAACAAGGCTTGAATTAATAGTTGCTATTAACAGATCATATAGTAGTGTAGTTTGTTTTTACTCTATAGGAAAGCATGTATACATTTCCAAGGAGTAATGTAGGTCTATGAAATTGGGGTTGCCTAGCAAACTGTGGGAATTGGACAAAGTTGGTTGAGTGGCATATTTTGAGTGGTTTTGGTAACTGACTGTTCCATAATCTGTCTTATCAAGAGATTACATTATATATTGAGGTCTTTGTTTATGAAGGTACACAGTAATTGGTAAATAAATTACTCTCTCTTATAAAGGTAAGATTTGGTTACGTTTTAAAATGTATTCTCAGACACCTTTGATTTGGATCAGTTTAGACAGTTTGTTTCAAATTGTATTAATAGCACAATTTGAACTTAATAGGAACATCTGAATCAGGTTTTTTGTTTTTGTTTGTTTGTTTTTTTTTTTTGTTTTTTTGTTGTTGTTGTTTTGGTTTTTTTTACATTGTGCAGTTAGGAAAACCGCCTGCATCATAATTGATTTCATATGCATGAAAGTCTTGAGCTTTGAGAAATTTGTATATCAAAGTTGTGTTTTAAAATTATTCTCATCTCCAAGAAGCAGGTGTCAGTAACTTTTGTGAATTTAAGGCATCTAACTATATTGGAGAGTCATGGTTGACTCAAATAGGATCAGCTTAAAATGGAACCAGTAAACATCCAGTCATGGATGGTGCAGGGCCTCATGCAGCCAGACTACTCCTTCATGCTGAGAAGAAGTGAGAAGTCATTATCTTCAGTGATGTAGGCACTGGCACATTGCCTGTGCCCCTGTAGATAAATCCATAGATCTGCCCATGTAGAATCTGGCAGCTCATAAAACAAAAGACATGAATTTATAAAAGCAGCTTATTTGGAGGAGGAGAGTTGGCAAAGATGGGAATGAATAATAGTAGATGGGATGTGGTCAAAATATATTGTATGTGTGTATGAAATGGCCAAAGAATTAATAGAAATGCTTCAAAAAAAGAAATCCAAATACTTCCTGACAGAATACAAGATACTTTACAAAGGCAAGTATATGCTAGTATTCATTGCAGGCCCAGTTTCTGTCCTTTTTAGAAAAAGTAGGTCTGGACAGTCAAGACGCAGAGAAAGGTAGATCTATGTCAGTTCAAGGCCAACTGGTCTACAGAGGTCAGCCAAGGCTACAGTACTGAGACGGTGTTTCAAAGATTACTTCCAAATTGATCAGAGGTTCTATTTTCCACAACAAGGTACGAAACGATGAAGGAAAAGTCATTCGCTTCCATTGTAAATTATGTGAATGCAGCTTTAATGACCCCAATGCTAAAGAGATGCACCTAAAAGGACGAAGACACAGACTTCAGTATAAAGTACGTAGATGCTCACGATTGAGCTATTGTCCTTTTCAGTTTTTTAACATACATTTTTATCATTTTATGCATATGGGTGTTCTGCGTGCGTGCGTATCTGTGCTTGTAATGTTTGTCTGTTGACCAGAGAAGCCAGAAGAAAACATTAGATTCCCTGGAACTGGAATTACAGACTGGGAATCCGTTACAGTGCTGAGAATCAAATCTAGGTCTTCTGGAAGAGCAGCCAGGACAACCTCTGAACCCACTCCCTCTTCAGCCCTTGAGTTGTCCTTTTGTAAAACAAATGCACATTCTCTCTATCTAAACACAACTCACCTAATGTAGGATCACCCATTCTAAATTTGCATGTCATATTGACTCTAGTTGTAGTGTAACTGGCAGAAGTAGAATATAGCAAAACTAATATATTGTTTGAGTCAACAAGTTGTTGATTCATGTTAGTTGTAAATATATATATATATACATATACATATACATATACATATACATATACATATACATATATATATATATATATATATATATATATATATATTGATATCAATTCACCTACCTCTCTCTCGCTTTGGTTTTCTGAGGCAGGGTTTTCTCTGTGTAGCATTGTCTGTCCTAGAACTCACTCTGTAGACTAGGCTGGCCTAGAACTCAAGAGATCTACCTGCTTCTGCCTTCCAAGTGCTGGACTTAAAAGTGTGCACAACCACCACCTGGCTTTCACCTACCTCCTTTATGGTGGTACATTCTCAGTAAAATAATTTGGAGCTAGTACTGGAAAATCTCTTCATTTATTTTATACTAGGAATTCATCATTGCCAAGAGTTGCTAAAGTATGGACTGGTAGAGTGGGTGTGTGGTTTTTCTTTTACACACAGGATGGGAATATGTCGTTCATGTGACTGGAATCAGTCAATATCTGGCTTCAGCTGGGTTAAATAATAGACCCTTTAAGGCATACACTTACAATCATCTATTTAACAAGCAAAATGAAAAGTCCTGCACTAAGTTACATAGTTTTTATATGTTCTTGAGCATGAATAATTAAGCCTTTAACAAATATATTCTCTGATTCAACCTAATTATACAGGTTGTGCTCTTCAGTAGTAAATTTTTACAAGTTCAAGTCCAACTTGACTCTTGCGCGTGTGCACATGCACACACAGGACTGATTATGTAGCTCAGTCTGTAGACTGGTCAGCAAGCTGATATGCTCAGGCTCTGGGTTGCATCCCTAGCACTGCAAACACTGGGTGTGACCGACAGTGTCTGTAATCTCATCATTTCACATTGGGTAGAGGCAGACAGACCAGTTTAAGGTCATCAAAATAGGTAAATACAAAACTATTTTGAAGCCAGCCTGGGTTACATGAGACCCTGTCTCACAGATAAAATCAAGAAACCAATACATATCTATGACACAAAATTTGTAAGGCTGGAGAGATGGCTCAGTGGTTAAGAGCACTGACTGCTCTTCCAGAGGTCCTGAATTCAATTCCCAACAACCACATGGTGGCTCACAAGCATCCGTAATAGGATCTAATGCCCTTTTCTGGAATATCTGAAGACAGCTTCAGTGCACTTACATATAATAAATAAAATAAATCTAAAAACAAACAAAAAAAATTGTAGCTATAAGCCTCTGGCAAGAGACTGTAATTATAAGTGGTTTGGGGCAGGTAAGGGCACTTGGAAACTATCTGATCACCTGAAAGTGATCCCTGGGATCCAAATGGTGAAAGGAGAATACTTAAGTTTCCAAGTTATCCTCTGGTCTCCACACGTGCTACATGTGCACAGACAAAAAATCAGTTGYGCCAGGCGGTGGTGGCGCACACCTTTAATCCCAGCACTTGGGAGACAGAGGCAGGTGGATTTCTGAGTTCGAGGCCAGCCTGGTGTACAGAATGAGTTCTAGGACAGCCAGGGCTACACAGAGAAACCCTGTCTAGAAAAACTTAAAAAAAAAAATAAAAAAGGTGGCTTTTAATGAATTGTTTGTTTGTTGACGAAGCCTGCTCCTTTTTTAAAATGTATTATCTGTGTTAACAGAAAAAAGTAAATCCAGATTTGCAAGTAGAAGTGAAGCCCAGTATTCGTGCAAGAAAAATTCAAGAAGAGAAAATGAGAAAGCAAATGCAGAAGGAGGAATATTGGCGGAGACGAGAAGAGGAGGAACGCTGGAGGATGGAAATAAGGTATGCTTTCAACTTGGAGTCTGCAGTGGAAAAAACCTTACTGTGGGGATATGGCGTCCATTCTCGGGTTTATTTATGTGCTCTCAGTGTTCACTACGATCCTAAGTCAAGAAAGATAGACATTGGAATGCTAAGTATACGTATATTTGTTTGTTACCCTGGTAGTGAGGATTTTGTGGTAGTGACTCACACTTTTAATCCCAACAAAGGAATGTAAGTTCAGGGCCATAACAAAACTCCGTCTCCATGAAAAAGTGGTGAAAGGAATTATGAAGTATGTGAAGAAATTGGGGATTGTTCAGGTGGCTCAGGGTTTAAGAGCACATGCCACTATTATCACCTAAGTTTGGTTTCCAACTTATCAGGTGATTGACAACTGCCTGTAATGCCAGCTCCAGGGAGTGCAGCTGTTCTGGATCCTGAACTCAAACATGACATGCACATACTCTTGATTTTTTTGTTTTGTTTTGTTTTATTTTGTTTTTKGGGKTTTTTTGTTTTGTTCTGTTTTGGTTTGGTTTTTGGTTTTTTTAAGACCACCACCGCCGCCTGGCTATGCACACACAAAACATGTAATATCTCACTTTGTTGACTAGAACCAGCAATAAACTGATTTAAACTGAATAATTGAATTACAAGTCGTTGGTATATACACCAAGTTGTAAAGCAGTTGCCACCATCAGTTTTGGAATATTTCATCACTTCTTTAAAAAAAAAAAAAAAAATCACACCGCACGTTGGTGGCACATGCCTTTAATCCCAGCACTTGGGAGGCAGAGGCAGGCAGATTTCTGAGTTCGAGGCCAGCCTGGTCTACAGAGTGTGTTCCAGGACAGCCAGGGCTACACAGAGAAACCCTGTCTCGAAAAACCAAAAAAAAAATCACAATCCCATTAACAATCATTCCCAATGTCTTACATGT
>BDUI01001425.1:67519-79657 GCA_002335545.1 Apodemus speciosus
CAGGCTGGCCTCGAACTCAGAAATCCGCCTGCCTCTGCCTCCCAAGTGCTGGGATTAAAGGCGTGCGCCACCACCGCCCGGCTTGAGCTTTCGTTTTATTGAAAAATTTTTAAGTGGACAGTTTGCTTAATTGCCTTTCTTATTATAAAACTAGCAACTACATAATTGTAAATTTATAATTTTCTTTCATTTAGAAAAATAACCTTTTCCCTCTCTAGCCCTTACGCCGTCCTGACTCATCTGATGATCGTTATGTAATGACAAAGCATGCCACTATTTATCCAACTGAAGAAGAGCTACAAGCAGTTCAGAAAATTGTTTCTATCACCGAACGTGCTTTAAAGCTTGTGTCAGACAGTTTGTCTGAACATGAGAAGAGCAAGAACAAAGAGGGAGATGATAAGAAAGAGGGAGGCAAGGACAGGTGTGTCTACAAAATACTTACTTCCTTTACGTGGACATTTGATGGTAAAGATCAGGGACTGGTGAGATACCTCAGCCTTTAAGCATACTTGCTGCTCTAGTTGTCAAGTACCTGGTTCATTCGGTTCCTAGCACCCACGTCAAGCAGCTCCCAACCATTAGTACCTCCAGCTGCAGGAGATCTGATGGCCTCTGGGTACCCAAACACACATGGCTGCCACTGCCACACACATGTGAATAAAATTTGAGGGAGAAATTGGTGTTAGTCCACACATTAACTATACTTGTATTTTTGCTAAAGAGTAGTGTACATTTCTACTACCACCAGTTTTTATTATTGATTTTTAAAACATACTAAATGTTATTACAAAAAACATAAGTGTTTCAAAGCAGGCCTTATATAACTCTTCAATTTTAACTAGCTGTTCTTTTCTGGTTTTATTTGTTTCATCTGTTGCTCATCTGTCTATATTTCAGTGACTTTTAAAACCATTGACCATAAAGCCTAAGTTAGCCAAGCTTTAACATATTTCATGTTCTATTTCATTGTGATTTTCTAATCTTTCTCTTTCCCCTTTGGGAATATTTTTTGTATTAACATTTCTCTTACAATTTTGACGTGTAAAATAAAACACAAGGGGCTAGGTATTTGGGCCTACTCATAAAACCTAGTACACAGGCAGCAGAAGCAAGAAGGTAACAAGTTTGAAACCAGACTATGCTATAGCGAGATTCTGTGAGATAGACAGTATTTGTCCCTGTACAAGCTCAGACCTTGATTTGTATCTGTGTAACTATGCACATGTGTGTCTGTGGAGACCCGAAGAGGGCATCGGTCATATGGAGCTGGAATTGCAAGTGTTTGCAGAATACAGATTGCTATGGGGACAATGGGATTTGAAATCCTGTTCCTTGGGAACAATTACTGTTAACCACTGAGCCTTCTATCAACACTTTATTTATTTTAATATATATCATTTATTTAAATGGCATATAGTCTGTCAGTTGAAGAAAATTTTAATTGTGCAGAAGTCAGTTTACTATTATGTTTGGAGGAAATTACAGTTCTAGTTGAGGAATATCATATTTTAATATAAGTTGATTTTGCTACAGAGCTCTGAAAGGGGTGTTGCGAGTAGGAGTATTGGCAAAAGGATTACTTCTCCGAGGAGACAGAAATGTCAACCTTGTTCTGCTGTGCTCAGAAAAACCTTCAAAGTCATTATTAAGCCGTATTGCAGAAAACCTACCCAAACAGCTTGCAGTAAGTATTATGGAAATGCTAAATTTACCCTTTGTCCAGATCAGAAGTTTTTGGTTTGTGTTTCAAGTACTGTGTTTCAATTTGAGTTTCAGCCAACCTTTTAATTTTTGGCTTGGCTTTCTTTCTATAATGAAAAGGTTGGTTGGCCTTCATTGTTTTCTTGTTTGGTTTGGTTTGTTTTGTTTTTGTTCCCCCCCCACACACACACACACACACACCCGCCTTTAATTGTGTGAACTGATGAAACTATTTTCTGCTTCCTCTTTTGGGGATCTGCAGTGCTTCTAGTTTGTCTGGAAGCCATCTTGCTAATTTATTTTAAAATGGAGAATTTTAGCATATTTCCTGGTTTTCCAAAATGGGGCTTAAGACAAGATACAGCAGAGAATGACTGTTTTGCATACTTGAGTGTGTATGCACATTTATAGTGTGTGTACAGCAGTCTGAGGACACGCTCTATGAGTCAGTTCCCTCCTCCCTCTGTGGGTTCCAGGGATCAAACTCAGATAATGAAGCTTGGTAGCAAGAGCTTTTTACTCACAGAGCTATCTCAAGTGACATGATTTTTCTAAAGGAAGGAAGGAATGAAGGAAGCTCATATATAGCAGGTTTAATTTTGTTCATTTTAATTTATGAATCTCTAAGTTGAATGTGTGTTTTAATGTAATTAAGAGTATGTATTCCTTGAATTTGTCTGGTTTTATTAATACAATAGTTCCTCTGTACCCTTGGAAAGATTTCTGTAGATTTCCTGAAGCCCCCAGGATACCTAAAACCTCGGAGTATATATGTCATGTTTTCCCTACTCTTACATACCAGGGATAAAGTGCTAATAAATTAGGCAAATATTTATAGTTGAGCATAGTAGATAGCAACAGATTCTCCACCAACTCAGTGTGTTCCCACCCCCAAACCCAGGGGATGCTGTCTGTAAACCTAAGGCCTTGCGCACCCTAAATAGGTGCCGTACCACCCAGCAGGGTTCCCCATCCCATCTCCTCGGTTCAGCAGGATTCCCCATCCCAGCTCCTCGGTTCAGCAGGATTCCCCATCCCAGCTCCTCGGTTCAGCAGGGTTCCCCATCCCAGCTCCTCGGTTCTAGAACTTTGACCTTTTCAGTGAGGCTTCTGTTTGCTGTGGCTGAATGGCAGCGTCACTCCTGGAGCTGCTGCTGTTTTCGTGTAATACCTTAACAGCCTCTTACACACGCAGTGGTGCTCTATCAGTAACCACTCATCTAATACGTAAATCGTGGACAGACTGAGTAGGAGACTGAGAAGGGATGATTCACAAAGCAGGCCAGAGAAGGCCGGTAGCTCGAGATTTTAACTGTGCTATTGCAAACAGCATTCACTTGAAGATGTATGAATTGCTTATTTGTGTGCCTTTCCATCTAATCTTTTCTGATTGTAATTGACCATAGACAAGTTAACTAAAATTAGTGAGACCATAAATATTTATGCTAGGAAATACTTCCTCTTGGCAGCAAGATGGTCGAGCACTCCCATGGTGGAAGGGAGAACTAACTCCATGGACTTCTCCTCAGATATGTGTGCGTGTATGCGTGCGTGYGTGTGCATCCTGCATACACATACACATTTACACAATATTTTTTAAGCTTCTTGTCGCCAATAAATTGTGATGATATACAAGTAATAAAACATTCTCTTTTGGTTCTGTCAGAACAAAGCTTTTTCTAAAGATGGGATTTCAGAAGCTAATATACTGGTACATGCCTGTGATACAACACATGGGATGGATAGAGGCAAGAAAATCTTAAGTTCAGAGTTGTATTTGACCTCTAGAGTTTGAGTCTGGCCTGGGCCACTTGAGAACTTGTCTCAAAAAGCAAAACAAAACCTAACAAATATAAATCTATCTATCTTCATTTATATCTGATACATATATCAGAATGACCAAAGTTTAAAGTAATTTTTCTTGAGTCACCTACAGTCTCAAAAAAAATTACAGTTTAATTAGGCATCACCTGTAGTCTTGTAAAACATTACAGTTTAACTAGGCATCTTAAATTTAGGGATCGGTGTTTAACTGGATTCTGCGGTAGTAATTGAGAATTGTACTTGACCAAAAGTACAACACAAAACAAAAGGGACAGTGAGGTGTCCTATTGCTTAAGCCATATTGAATTTAGCATTGACATTTATTTTTTCCATATTAACATTGTTCGCAGAACTGAAAATAAATCTTTCCAAACAGATTATTCTCACTTTCTTCTTTGTTGATATGAGTAGAACAGCGAAAGGGGCAAGAGCAGTGACGGGTAAGCTTTGGGGGGGGGGGGGGTCAGAAAATCTTAAGGAACAGCTAGATACTAACCGGGCATGTATTTATACTGCAAAGAAAGTCTGTGGTTTTTTTAAGTAGCCCTCAAGGTGGCTTCATGAATAATGGTGCTTACCTTCAAAGTCTGATGACTTGAGTTTGATTCCCAAGAAGTTGTGTCATGGAGAGAGCTGATTTCTAAAAGTTGTCTTCTGACCTTATACATGTAATAATGCTATATATACTCAAGTCACACACATAGAAACACAGAGAATAMAATGTTTTAGTGAGGGGATGTTGAGATGGCTCAGCAGTTATAAACATTTATTGTTCTTACAGAGGAACCTGAGTTTGAGTCCTAGGATCAACATATCTGCTTACAACCAGCCAGAACTTCAGTTGTAGGGCTCCAAAACCCTCTGACCAGGCATGCAATAAAATAACTTTCTAGAAACAATAATTAAAAGTATTAAATAATAATTAACATTTAATCAAAAGCAAACTAGTTTTCAAATCACTTGCTCTTACTGTGTGTGTGCAAAAACAGGTGAAATAAATTAATCATTGTCATTAACATTTAAATAGTACTCTAAGTACTTAAAATGCTAATGGGGTGAGGCTGCTCAGACCTGCTGCCTAGTCTGATAGCCTGAGTTCACAGTCCACACTTCTCGGGAAGAAAGGACTATTGCAAGTCGTCCTCTGGCCCCACTCGTGCACTGGGGCATGTGTAAGCATGCATGCACACACATAATAAATGGAAATGGCTTTTTTTTTTTTAAGTTTCCAGCAACCCTGTATGTGTTAAGTACAATATCACAAGTAAAGTCAGGTACAATCGAGGCTAAAATATTACTGTGTAAAATTTCATGCTTCTATCTTGTTTTCAGTGGTGGGGATGGACAGATTTTCGGGTTCAAACCCAGAGACTTTCACACACCAGATGGTTTAATCAACTGAGCTGTATCTCCAGCCCCTATAATGTCTGTGTAGAGGCTTCATTTGTTCATATAAACTGAAGCTGTATACATGTCTACAGATTGAAGTAGATCCTGCTATTGGCTGCTTCTGTATAAGCAATAAATGTTAAAGTCACAGAGACTGAGCTGTGGGAACAGTTGGTTAGACTCTTTGAGGTGCTCACACTTGCTTTACTTCCGTTGCGAGTTCATAGGTATGTAAGTTAAGTAATGGCAGCAGCTAGTTTTTAAAGGAGACATACATACACATATACAAATAACTCACACGTTAACAATGATGGCATGATCAGTTTAAAACACAGGATGTCTCATAGCCGTCTGTGACTCCAGTCCAGGGGATCCGAGCTCTCTTCTTCCCATGTGGGCACCAGACACACACATATGACACACAGGCACACGTGCAGACAGAGCACTCCACTCATATACAGAAAAATAAGACAGCAAAAGAGTTTAGAAAGAGTAGGGAATAATAGTTCCACAAAAGAATTCTGAAAATAAGGAAAGGTAAAAGATAAATGGTAAAGGCAATCTGGCATGTGTTTTTAGAGGATAGAGAATCCGTTATTTGTAGAGTGATTAATATAATAAACTAAAGCCACAATAAACCTGTATTTGTCTTTTAATGCTTAATGTTTAACTAATTTCTTATAATCTTCATTACATAGGTTATAAGTCCTGAGAAGTATGACATAAAATGTGCTGTGTCTGAGGCAGCGATAATTTTGAACTCGTGTGTGGAGCCCAAAATGCAAGTCACTATCACTCTGACATCGCCAATTATTCGAGAAGAGAACATGAGGGAAGGAGGTTGGAAAGCCAATTAAACATTCTACTTTTCTGTTAACTTTTTGTTTTCCATTTACCTACCCTTTATGATGGCATTAAGCCCTAGAAGGCAACATGCTGGCATTACATATGAATTTTATAGATTTAATTTACTCAGCAATTAGTTTTGCTTTAGATCATTTCTAACAAAGTGAATGCTCTTCTTAGTGATGTACTATTATAGAAAACATTTATGTCATGTGATTGGTTTTCTTGATAGATTTTTTTTCTTTCTTTTCTTGCAGACCTCAGGTTTCTGGAAAAAAAAAAAAACTTCAAAATTGTTTTTTACATAGTTGACAGATGAAAAAGTTGTAAATGCTTGTAAATAACTAGGGGCCACAATTTAACTTTTACTAAGACAACATTGGTCTTGCCTTGTCTTGATGAAAAAGATTTCACAAATTGGCGAATAATAACACTCACAATTATTACGTGTGTAGTCATGGCTCTGGCCTGGCCTGAAGTAACTGTTTCTAGTTCTCTGAGGCTGCTCTTGGGTTTTGTGTAATTCACTAAATGCAGACCATGCTGATGCACACAGACGTGGGCATTTGGCCTGCATATCATATCATGCTAGAGCTCGTACCGAGGAATGTGAATAAATAAGGGAGGTAGAGTACAGGACAGTTTTTCTTTTTGGTTTTGGTTTGTTTGGTTTTTGTTTTGTTTTTTTTAGCTGAATTTGCATTTGTAGAATATAAAACACTACTAGTGCCAGCAATGTTGCTTTAGGGACTACTCTGTAACATTTTCAAAGCTTCCAAAGCTTTTAAGCCAAAAGCATGATCAGTGTCTGCAGTAATGTTGGTTCTCTTGTTTTATGGGTCAGATAAAATTTACTTTGTTTCCTTTCATGTTGTTTTTATCCATCTTAAGTTGTTAAAAATGGAATTAAATTTTACACTCTTTATAGTACAGGTTGAGGAGAAAAAGATTATCAATTACTACTATAATTATGTTTTCCTAAGACAAAGCAATTATTTCTAAGAAAATGGGCTTTCTATGGCCCAAGAAAAGAATATTTTAGTCAAAATTTCATTGGGAGACTTGTCTAATTTTGTATATTACATATGTGTACCATATTAGCATTTTTTATGTTGTATCTTAATCTTTGCATCCTAAAAAAAAATATGAGTTTTATGTAAAGGATCATTTGTATGAACATGAATTCATCTCGAGGTCTGGCCGGCTGTCCATGTTGCTTGAAGAAGTATTTCCTGAGTCAATTTGGCCAGGTTGTATGTAGCATATATGATCCTTTACTTCAGTTTTTATAAATCTAGTGTGATATATTATAAATTAATGTTGCTATAATTAATGTAAAATCATGCTCATGTAATCATTTAGTTTTCAAAATGTTTCTGTGTATTTAACCTCAGTTCATTCTCAAGCCATTTTATAAGTTCATAGTGTTAAATTTGTAGTAAATCCTTTAACATGCCCTTTCTAAAGGAAACAAAACTACATTTTTGTCTGACCCAGACTGAGATAGAATTACAATTCTGAATTTTATATCATGAGGGAAATGGTCAGCTTAAAATCGAAAGATTTTGCTTCAAGACACTGAGCTGGAAAGTTGGATATACAAAAGTGTAGAAATGTTGATCCGTGTTCCTTGCTGCAGATGACTGCAGTAAACCCATGTTTTTAGCTTTATCATGAAGATTGCTTTTTTCTAGCTGCAGAATATAGGTATGTATTCTCTCTCACTGCAGCTCCCGATGCTCTGTGTCTTAAGATCACTAAAAGCCTCTAGCTTGCTTTGGGGAGTTAGTACAGGGTGTAAGGAAGGCTTTGCCGGAAGAGCTGTTGTAAATCGTGAGACTTAACTATTATATTTCCACATAGTGTGATAGCCTCTTTAATGCATAGTGGTCCTCTTTAATGTGAAAATTATTTAATAAAAGAAATGACTAAATTGTTGAAATAACTGTTAAACACATAACAGATTTCTTTCCTGGTACTGTGTTTGACAGTTAACATGCAGTAAACATTTAATTGAATTTTGCTTGAAATGTTCAGAATGCTCTAACCATTGCTACAGAGTCATTTCTGCAGCAAATCAAGTATTATGTGTGTTTTTTTCTACCTGTAGCTTATCAGGCCCGGTCCAAAGCCTTCTAGCAGAAGGGATTGATTCCTGTCAGGGGTTGCTGCCAAGACATCGGAAGGATTTTTGACCAAGGTTTTCAAAAGCTCAGTGTCACATCTGCCATTTGATTAAGGGGGATTTTGGATGCAGAGTCTGGCATTTTTTGTCTTTTGTGTGGCTATTTCGTTTGTCTTTTGTCTCTTCTAGAATTGAGCAGTGTTCACACTAGTTTTTAATAGTTGAGTGAATTATATTTTACATAACCATGTTAATTGAAATTAATATATTCCCATTAACTTTTAATCATAAAATAGTGTGGACACAGCATGTCTTCTAATTGGTGATTAACCCCTTATAATTCATGAAATACATTCATGTAGGAAAAGAATTTGTATTTTGTTTTTATAAATTAACAGATTTTTGTTTTGACTGTTAGGGCACAAGTATGATTTAGCACAATGTATCTAAGGGGTTAATCTGCTTAGAACATTAAAATGGGTACAAAAATCCACACTCTAAATTTAACAAAAATTTCCTACTTATAGCTCTTATTTGTTTTTAACTTGGAATAGGTGTTCTGTCATCATTGAATTTATATTGTAGATTGAAATTTAAAAAGTTATGCTTTTGTACAAAAATATTCTGCCTATTGGCAGGATTTGTAAAATTCTGAGACACAGTACAAAGTACTTCTGGCTTTAACAGTACTGTAAATAAGAGCAGTAGTCAGAGACCCTGTCCCAGATCCTGCATGTTTTGGAGAGTGGAAGTCGTGGGGGTGGACTTTCTTCTTTTTCAGGCTAGTTAGCTATCCTTTCTTTGTCCTTTTTCCTTATCTCATTTTTAGGTACCTTTTCATATCTCATCTTCTCAGAATAATGACAACTTATCTTTTAAGATTTCTAAATTCTTGAGCTGGAGAGATGGTTTATTAGAGAGCACTTGCTGCTCTTGCAGAGAACCTCAGTTCACATCCCAGCACCCATGATCAGGCAGCCCACAACCAGCTATATTCCTGCCCCAGGGATTCCATACCTTCTGAACCCTAAGCACCCACAAAGATGCATAAATAAAAATAAATTTTAATAAAATCAGATTCTAAATGTTTAAAAGAGAAATTTTCAAGTGCTCTACCCAGACTTAAAGTGCTCTCATTTTTGTAGTTCTTTGTCCCTCTTAGTCATTTGAAATACTCAGTAAATTACTGCGTCCTAAATGTGCAATGGCTTTAGTAGTCTCTAGCTACTGCTTATCCTCAACAGATTGCTTTTTATAATTTTCTTGAATTTAAAAAATACACTCTAAGCCAGGCATGATCCTCACACTCTTAATCCCAGCTTTCAGATGCTGAGGGAGGACAAGCCTTAAGGACAAGGCCAGCCTGAGCTGCAGGCACCTTGTTTCAGATGCCAGAAGCAAAGCATACTGAAAAGTTGATGGCAACTGTCAGTTAGGTTGTCCAAGTATTTGCTGTTTTGTTATATAATAGTTTGACCAGCAAACTTATATTTTATATAGACATGTAGCTGGACTTTGAATTTTCACTTTGGTGAATGACTTATTAATGTAAACTAGCCTTTATTAATGTAAACTTAATTTCTTGTCCTGATTTTCTATTTTCTCAAACTTTCTGTAACACATTTTAACCACCTTAAAGGACCCTACATATTCACATCAAAGCGTTGTACTATGGCTGCCTCTCTGTCCCTCACGTATTTAACTGTGCTAGTTCTCTGCTTCACTTGTCGTTTCTCCTTGCTTCCTGTTTGGAATACTTTTAATGACAACTTTTCATTTTAGAAGGTATTTTGTATTCCCTTATAACATGGTAAAGTTCTACTGAACATCAAGAACTGTTTTCTCAGAAATATACCTCATTTTGGTCCTTTGTTCTTTTCCCCCCCTTTGTAATATGTTGATCATTCCATATTTATTTAAGTTCTTTCTTATATTAGCCCCAGAATAATCTAGGACACTTTACCAACTTGGTAGTTTATTGTACATTCCCATTTAAGGTGGATTTTTGTGTTCCCTTTTGTCTTTGTCTTCTTTGTGCTGGTGCGCTGTGTCCAATAATCTTTCCTTTAGATTTCATTTTGGTGAGTAAGGCTTCTATTTCCAGAAAATTATTGTATCACCGAAGAGTTTATCTTAATTCTCCTTTTGTTCTTCATGGTATATATATTATGTAAATTTGTTAAAAGTTACTCCCTGGATGAATTTAACTGAAAAGCTCTCAAATGGCTCACGTGACACTGATGCTGCTTTAAGGAAGTGTCTTGCTCACCTGGTCAAACACCCATTCCTCACTGCATTTTGCCAATTCAATCCATTTTAGATGTAACCTCGGGTATGGTGAAAGACCCACCGGACGTCTTGGACAGGCAAAAATGCCTTGACGCTCTGGCTGCTCTACGCCACGCTAAGTGGTTCCAGGTTCGGAACATCATTTTACTTTTTTCTTGTAGCCTTATGAGAGAGTAGTTCAGTACAACATGTTTAACTATGCTTAAACATTTCAAACAATCGCCTAAACAACACTATTTTAAATTAAATCTCAGAAAATAAGTTATCATAGAAAGCTGAGTATGACGATCTGCATTTTGCGGTTACTATTAATTTGACAAACAGGTTTGGGGGGTGTTTGTAGTGKKGGTTTTTTTATTTTTAGTGGCTATATTTAAAGTTGACTTGTTTAGGAACATCACATGTTTTGTATATATATTATATTCCATAAGGCTGCAGATTAACTTTGCTTTAAATAATGGAATATGTGTTTAAAGCTTTGTGTATAGCTTTAAGATTTTTCCCTCTTTCTCTTAAGTTACTAAGTGTAGGGAATGAAAGGTGAGGAGCAGCTGCTTGGTTTGGGCCTGTGCAGACGTGCAGAGGCGCGCTGAGGAAGCCAGGCAGGTGCCCTCACCTCCCAGTCCCTAGACAGACCTTTAGCTCTTTACTTTTCCTTTTTATTTCTAATTTAGGCAGATTTTTTTTCAGTTTACTCTTTTGTATGAAAACAGGTCAAGGTTCACAGGGGATCAAGAAATGTTATTCTTGTATGATCTGTTTACTTTGACCTAAATACTAGTTTTTAAATACTAACTCTGGCATAAAATACTGCTGTAAATGGCAGCTCATTGAAACCAATTTAAATGTAATTATTTTTATTTTTAATCTGAGCTTCCATTGAACAGTGGTATTTTAACTTTTTTTCACCAAGGGATATTTTTAATATTTCTAAGATTAATTCAGTTGGTTTTTGTGTTGCCCTAAAGGCTAGAGCTAATGGCCTACAGTCCTGTGTGATTATCATACGTATTCTCCGAGACCTTTGTCAACGGGTTCCAACGTGGTCTGATTTTCCTAGCTGGGTAAGTAGCTGGTGACAGCACAGTGTGAAAAATGTGTATTTAGAAAGTTCTTCTCTGGTAGTCTTTGTTCTCTGATTTCATTGTCCTGTGTTTTCATTTACATGTTATATTTTTCTGTTCGATGACAAATCCGGGAGATTTGAAAATACTTATACTTTCTTGGGATTTACTGATTTAAAAATTATGCTTGTGGTGATAAAACACTAGTGGGCAAACGCATTTGCTACCTAGCCTGAGTTCCATCTATCCCTGTGGTAGAAGGAGAGAACTGACTTCTACAACTTGTCCTTTGACCTTCATGCGCACGCCACGGTGCACAGAGGAGTGGGGGACACACTTGGAGAGCGGAGTGAGTGAGTGAGTGAGCGATAGTCGCAAAAAATTGAGGGTGCTTTGCTCATTTAAAAAAAAAAAAAAAAAGGAAAGAAAGAAAGAATTACAATGGGTTATGTACCAGCTCAGCTATGCAATCTTGAGGGCCCAAGTCCCCAGAACTCACACATCAAATAATAAAATTCTGGTGTCTGAAGAGGAGTGAGAGGAAGCAGTAAGGAAGATAAAGAGCTACAGTGCGTGCTTTTATTGCGGAGGGAGTCATGTTTGTTACTTGTGTGGCTGAATTATCTGTGAGTAGAAATCAGGTGTTCTTACACGTACCTCTGACCTCAGCACTGGGAAGCTTGAGGCAGGAAATGATGGGTGCATTGTTTGAAAGACCCTATGCCTAAAAGCCAGATGAGCAAAAACACATAAATGAATCAAAGATGAATGCTATGTACTTTCTTGCAAATTTTTTTTCTTTTTTACCCAGGCAAGTTTTTTTGTTTTCTTTCTTTCTTTCTTTCTTTCTTTCTTTCTTTCTTTCTTTCTTTCTTTCTTTCTTTCTTTCTTTCTTTC
>BDUI01001425.1:111704-123005 GCA_002335545.1 Apodemus speciosus
TGTAGACCAGGCTGGCCTCGAAGACAGAAATCCGCCTGCCTCTGCCTCCCAAGTGCTGGGATTACAGGCGTGCGCCACCACGCCCGGCCTGAATTTTCAAATAAAAACTGCTTCCTCTGTCAGAACTTGATATCGAGAGAGAGGCAGGGGTCATCTTACTTGTCGTCCATAGAGGTAATGTGCTCAGGTTCTCTTTGTCTTTCTTTGATAGCACCCTAGTTGAACGCTAACTGGCTTTAACCTTTAACCTTTAACCTTTAACCTTTCCTATGTAGTGAGAGTAAACTACAAGTGAAGCGTCTTCGAAGTGTGGCCAGAGTTCAGGAGTGCTCCAGCCCTTCATCTGACCGTGCACTGTTTGCCCACAGGCCCTGCCCTATTTCCCTTGAGAGGCAGTGGGGAAGGCTGTGGCGCGGCTCACTGTGCTCACCGGTTTGGGGTCTTTTTAGAGGGCAGTTTTGGGTTTTTTTGCATTTAAGACAGTGATGTGAGGATGCTGGGTGTCCTTGTTGTAATTTTTCCGGGCTAAGGTTTTCTACTCAACTGTGCATGGTTTATTAAAAGACAATGGTGGGAGGAGGTGAGAAAACAGCTTATTTTTAAGTAGATGGCTTCGCTAGCCATCACATTACCGGAAATGGATCAGCAGCATTGAGCAGCATTGAGGTGTTGTTGCTTATGTGCGGCCCAGAGTCCGAGTCTGATGCCCTCCTGGGTCACCTTGCGGGAGCCTCAAAGCTCTTTTATGAAGACTAGCATCTACTATTTTTACTCTTCTTCAATTTTACTATCTGCCTGCCTTTTGTGTCCTGCGGGTGGTGTGTGTGTGTGTGTGTGTGTGTGTGTGTGTGTGTGTGTGTGTGGTTTTATTTTTGGTTTTTGGCTGTCCCACTCTGAACCATTCCACTCTGAAGAGGCCCACTGTCATCTGATGTCACTTTTCCTGTGTACAGTTCTGGAGAGAAAACACAGGGCCTCCACCATGATAAACAAGTACCCTACCACTGAGTCACATGCCAGCCCGTCTTTCTTTGTACCACTTTTCTTTTTCCTCGCTGGTAAGTTTGCAGTTTCTGAAATGCTCTTCTGTTCTCGGATGACTTAACGTTGCCAGGACCTTTACACCTGTAGTGTAATTATTCCTGCTCCTGATGATAAGCCTGCTGATCAGATGTGGAAACTTCCAGAGGCAGAAGCCTTCGGTAAGGCAGAACAGGATCTGTCAAGAATCAGCACTTTTTGCCCTAAAGCATTGGCTAAAGTATTTGAAGATGAAAAATGTGTTCATGAACACATGAAACATGATCATATTAATTCCCCCTTGTGATCCAAAAGGACTGCAAATGATAGCTTAAAATGAAGGGCAATGGTTAACCGGCTTTTGTATCTGTGCCAGAATAACCCGAGTTGTTTTGTCATTGATTCATCTAAGTCAGTGAGGATGACAGGTAAGGTCCTGAGTCATAACAGAGGACCTTTGGTCATGTTCTGTAATCTGTTCAGAGGGAAGCTGATGGTTCCGGGGGCTGAGATCCGCAGGAGGCAGGGTTCTGGGCCCACCTTGCTACTTGATGGCAGATGCCTAGAACCACCTCAGCTCACTCTCCTCGTCAGCCTCGGCCACAGGCTGCAAGGAATGTCTAGCAGCGTGCAGCAGGGGTGTTGAGCTCTGTTCCAGGGGGTGACAGCTTGAGCATAAAATCACTTTTCATGTGAAAATGGAAAGCCTGTGGTGACTTCCTATGTCAGAAGCCACAGGTGTTGATCATAGAAAAATGAGATGATGTTACACAAGAAATAAGAACAAGTTAGAAACTTGTGCTGTTATTGTTAGTCCTTGCAGAGGACCGGAGTTTGGTTCTCAGTACCAATGCACCTCACCACTACCTGTAACTCCAGTTCCAGGGTACCTGAGGCACTCTTCTGGCCTCCTCAGATATAAACTTGTGGCAAACATTCACTCACACGCACACACACACAAACACACAAACACAGTGCCAGCCACACATGTGAAAATCTGTGCTGAGGAGATGGCACAGTGGGCAGAGGACCTTACAGCCAAGCTGGAGCACCTGAGTTCAGCTGGCGGGCCCTAATGGTGTGGAGGGGGAATATTTCTACACGTTGTCCTTCAACTTCTGCACTGGGACACATGAGCACCCACATGTACATATACTCTTTAAGTTAAAATTAATAATAATAACAATAATAATAATAATAAATGTTAAAGAGATTACAAACTTGCTAATAATAATGCATCCTGTTAGATATATGTACACAGTATGTGGGTTTGGATGGGGCTTACCAAAATGGAATTAGTAATCTCAGCTGCCTTTTAAACCAAAAGTACACATTGTAAACACCTCTCCATAGCAGTCATTAAGCCACAGTCAGGCTTTGTGTCTTGGTGAAGACACGGTGATGGAAAAGGCTGGGTAGCACAGCCAGCCAGAGTGGCTGATGGGAGGATTTTGTATTTAGAAACCAACGCTGCGTGATGGTTCTGACTCTTCACCTTACCGAGAGTTCTTTGCTAAGCTGCTTTGACATTATGATTTAGGTTCATCTTATTTCTGGTGTATGAATGTTTTCCCTGTGTGTGTCCTGCATGTGTCCTGGTGCCCAGGCAGGTCAGAGAGATCATCTGACGCCCGGAACTGGCATTACAGATGGTTGAGAGTCACCATTTGGGTGCTAGGAACTGAATCCTGGTTTTCTGCAAGAACAGCAAGTATTCCTCAGTGCCGAGGCATCTCCCCAGTCCTTTTGGTCATTTTTAATGCTTAGATATGCACAGTGACTGGCTCAGAAGCTTGTACAAAAAGGACAACTAGGCAGGACTAGGAGGAAGATCTGAGTTGACAGAAGCACATTCCCTTGTGATGGGATGCTAAGTAGGAAGCTTCGTGGTACTTACGTGTTCTTTAAAACTGGCCTGGAAAATAGCTCTCAAAGGGCTGCTATATACACCCAATTTTGCATGGCATTCCAAATATGGTTAAAATGCACTTGCTCATGGAGTTAGTCAGTGTTTGGCCTGGAGATCCTAATAATAGTACTAGAGACTTGTTTTATGGATTTTTTTTTAAGATTGGGAAGAAAATATAATTTGTCCTCTATTTTACAGATGTGTAAACTGAGCCTGCAGAGTTAAATGCCCTTGCACAGGGGCACAGGATTACTGAACAAAGAGCTGTGTCTCCTAAAGAGCCAGTAGTGACAGGGCCTAGCCAGGCCTGTCGGAACTCAGGAAAGGTTCTGTGTGGTCCTGAGTGTACAGGGAAACAGGCTGAGTGAGCCATTAGGAGCCAGCGAGGAGCAGCACTCCTCCTAGAGGGC
The DNA here is from genome assembly GCA_002335545.1 of Apodemus speciosus. Taxonomy (NCBI): domain Eukaryota; kingdom Metazoa; phylum Chordata; class Mammalia; order Rodentia; family Muridae; genus Apodemus; species Apodemus speciosus. Next base: position 115,044 of record BDUI01001425.1, read on the forward strand.
CCTCAGTGACGGATCATGACCTCGAGGGCTAAGCCAGATGCAGCCTTTCTTCCCCAGTGAGCTTCGGTCAGAATGTTTCATCAACAGGGAGGAAGGGCAAGAAGAGCTGTGCTTTTTCTCTTTATCGGCTCCAGTCGCGCTGTTTCCTGGTCCGCACTTAGGCCCATGTCCTTGGTGAGCCATGAGCTGCGTGTTTCAGAAGTGAGCCTATGTATTGCTAGCAGTTGATCCTACCGTACAGCGTTTAAACTGGGACGGTCTGACCGTGCCTCGTTCTTCTTTTTCTTGTTTCTGTGAATTCGGGGAACTTTGATTAGCAGAACAGGCTTGTCCACATGTGGCTGTGGCATACTACAGTGCCTTCTCATTGATGTCTTTCCATGACAGTGTTCTCCTTGGCTTTTGTTAGATGCTGATCTGGGAGACTTACTGAGCAGGTCCAGGGACCTTCTGTTTATTGCAGTCTCTAGAGGCTTTCGAATTCAGCAGATGTTTACACAGCGTCTGCTGAGTCTACCAAGCATTAGATCTACCAAGCATCAATAGGCACCCAGTCGAGCTATAGGAATCTGCAAAACAGACACAATGAAATGGAAAACACTTTGTCTTTTATGTATTTTGAGATGGTGTCTCTCTAAGTAGCCCCAACTAGCCAGGTTGATCTGGAAATCAAGATCCTCCTGCCTGAGTGTTAGGATTTCAGATGTACACCACCATGGCCAGCTTGAGGTATGTTTCTGCTGCTTCACTGACTTTGATGGGTAAGTACTAGGAAGAAGAAATTAGCTTGTCCTAAAACAGACATTCTGCCCAGTCCTAACAGTAAAAATACTCTGTTATTTGATTTTGTTTTGTTTGGCTTGGTTGGGTTTTTTTGTTTTTGTTTTTTGTTTGTTCATTTTGAGGTAAGGTTTTTTTCTTTAGCTTGCCTGTCCTGGAATTCCCTCAGTAGACCAGGCTGGCCTCGAACTCACAGAGATCCATCTGCCTCTGCCTTCCAAGTGCTGGCATTAAAGACATGTGCCACCACCACCTGGCTCATAAATACTTTTTTTTTTTGGTCCCCCCCTCATAAATACTTTTAAAGGCAGAATTTAGATGCATTAGTCTTTTTTTTTTTTTTTTTTTTTTTTTTTTTTGGTTTTTCGAGACAGGGTTTCTCTGTGTAGCTCTGGCTGTCCTTTGGAGACCAGGCTGGCCTCAAACTCAGAAATCTGCCTGCCTCTGCCTCCCAAGTGCTGGGATTAAAGGCGTGCGCCACCACCGCCCGGCAAATGCATTAGTCTTTTGTATGTTTATTTGTTTCTTTTTGGGGGCTTGGGTGGGGAGGTATGGACAGAGTCCTGGCTGTCCTGAAACTCACTCTGTAGTCCAGGCTGGCCTTCAACACAGAGATCAGCCTACCACTGTCTCCTGAGGCTGGGATTAACGGCAGGCACCAGCGCCGCCTGGCTTGCATGCATTACTTTTTTGTTTGTATTACATTTAGAATTTAGTGTGTGCACACGCATGCACACGCGAGCACACCTCAGCGTGTGTACAGAGGAGAGCGCTGAGGAGTCGGCTCTCCTCCACAGTCTAGGCCGCAGGCTTGGCTGCGGCTCACTCAGCCATCTCGATGACCCTGCCTTTTTGTTTTTGTTTTTTTGTTTTTGTTTTTGTTTTTAATCGGTATAACTCCATAGCCTTTTCTACATTTTCAACTTTTCTTTTTCTTTGTTTTTCTAAGACAGGATTTACCTGTGTGGCCCTGGCTGTCCTGGAACTCACTTTGTAGACCAGACTGGCCTTGAACTCAGATCCACCTCCCAATTGCTGGGATTCTCCTCTGGTTTTTAGTACATTCAGAATCCGCCCTCTGTGTATATGAAACACACTACTTTTCTTCTGTTAATAGGGATATTAAAATACAGTGAGGCTTCCCTTCCCTTAGCAAGAGTTATTTATTTGTTATTGTCAATTCCTTCATTTATCAGACTGGGGATTGAGCCCCAGGCCTGCAGATGCGAGGCGAACACTGCATTGAGTTGTGGCCCCACTGTCCTCACCAGATTGCCTCATTGAAGGTGGCCGTTCCGACAGTGGTTGAGTAGGCTGGGAAGGACATCAAGGTTCTTCCTAAAATAGTCACTTTCTTAGCTGTGGCTTTAGCTGGATGATGTGTCCAGGCTTCCGCTTTTTTCTCCTGCATGTGTTTCCTGTGGCATCTCCCTGGGTCACATCCAACACCTTACAGCTTGCACATGGCGCATCAGGAGGCCCTGCCAAGCAGCACTTCCTGCATTCTGAGCGAGCAGCTGCCCCCGCAGCTCCTTCCAGACCCAGGTCGGCCTTCCACCCTGCTGCCATCTCCGGGGTCACCGCCATGGCTGGTGGGAGTGAAACTCGGTCAGTGGGAAATGTGCAAGGCCCAGGATTGATTGGGTCCCCAGCAAAAGCGGGTGACATCTGAAAGGCAGAGTCAGGGTGTGGGGCGCCACAGCTAGGCACCACAGCTGAAGGCTACTGCTGTGTGTGTGTGTGTGTGTGTGTGTGTGTGTGTGTTTCCTCATCAGGAAGTTGGATGTTCTGGACTGTTTCTGCATGGAGTCATCCCATGTGACAAGTGGGTTTCAGGAAAAAATATGCTTTTCAGGGTGTTTTTTCCCCTTTAAAAAACAAACAACAAAACCCACATATATCTTATGATAAAATCAGTGTAACACAGTTACAGTTTGAAAGGTAGAAAAATAAAATTACCTGTAGTATGGTACCACGAATAAAGTAGTAATTCCACTTATGTTATCTGTCTCTGTCTATCTGTGGGTCTCTCTCTCTCTCTCTCTCTCTCTCTCTCTCTCTCTCTNNNTGTGTGTGTGTGTGTGTGTGTGTGTGGTTGTCAGACTTGAAGCTGGTACTGCTCCATATTGGTAGGGTGTGTGTGAGTTGTCTTAACAGCAGTGGTTTGCAGCTCTTGACCAGAGCCCGAGCTGAGAACCGTGCTGGGCGCGTGCCTATGGGAGCGCCCGGGGCTCCTGTAGAGTTTAAGCAGCAGCAGTCGATGTTCGCTGTAGGTGGAGGGGGATGTTGTTTTAAGATTTGCTTTAGCCAAGTGAGCTTGGAGGCAGAGGCAGGTGGATGACTATGAATTGTAAGCCAATCTCCTCCGTATAGAGAGTTCTAGGCACATATTGAGACCCCGGCTCAAAAAAAATTTTTTTAATTATTTACTAAGATAGATAGGGTATCACTTTGTAGATCAGGCTGTCCTTGACATCACAGAGACCTGGCTCCCTCTACTTCTAAAGTTGTACACCACCATGCTCTGCAAGATGTATTTGATTTAAAGATTTATTTTAACTGTGTGTGTGCATGTGAATCTGAATGCAAATGCCCACATAGGTCAGAGGTGCTAGATCCCTCTGGAGCTGGGGAGACAGGCAGCAGCAAGCCACCTGATCTGCTGCTGGGACTGAACTCAGGTCCTTGGGAAGAGTGGCGTGTGCTCTTAACCACTGAGCCATCTCTCCAGCCCCGATATATTTTATTTTTAGTTAAATTGTGCATGTCATTTTTGGCCAGGACTTGACCTGGAACAAAGTATCCCAAGCGGGCCTCAAGCTCTTGGTGATCCTCCTGTGAAATCTGTCTCTGAATTAGAGTAATCTTTTAACCGCTAGTTTCTGTTGCCTCGGGGAAGACAGAGTGAGCGGGAAGCACTCGAGAGCCCACTCCCACCCCCACCCCTACCCCTGCACACCTTTCAGAATGGGACTGAAGCAAGAGCTCCTCGGTGGCCCTGCATGCCAGCAGGGGAGGCTGGCTCCTTTAAGCCTCTCTTGTTTTCCAGCTGCGGAACTGGAAGGAGAGTGACTCCCTTCTTAAGCCATCGGGGTGACGTTCATGACCACCAACTCTCACTGCTTTAGGAAAGGCTCTTGGCACAGGACTTGGCACATAGGCTTTAGGAAATGTAGGTGGTGGTGGTGTCATTCCCCACTCCCCCTCCTCCACTGGGGTGCTCCATACAGTGCCTGGTCAGTCATCGTAGGGGACAGAACTTTTCGTGGCTAAGGTGTTAATAAGTGGAGTGTTCCGTTGTGAGGGTGGCCTCGGTGCCGTGATAGGAATGTTAGGTTATTTTTCTCCGTCTCTGAAAGTTTCCTTTCCATTTTTTGTTCCTTTGTACAGTTGCGAATGATTATATTTAAAGTTCTGACCTAGTGAGAACACAGTCCTCAGCTTTTTTCTTTATTAACATATGGCCTTTGGCATTTTGCTAGTTTCATTGTGTGGTATGGACAGACTTTTCCTCTTTACTCATTTCTGTCAGGCTTTTCTGTCAAAGGCCAAATTTTGTCCTTTGTCACGTGTGTCTAGTGACCCATTTAAGGTACAAGTGAATCAAATGAAGTCATAATTAGCTTAAGCAAAAGAAAATGACTTCTGTTTATTTCAGAGGCATTTGCAAACCATGCTGCTTTGGTTTCACAGTTGGGTGACACAGATCACACCGGTTTGTCTCTGTGTCTAGCCTGCATCATGTGGTCGGTGAGGAGCCTTTCACAGGTGGCCTTCGCCGCCTCTAGTGCTTGCTTTTGGGGAAGGAGCCAAACATCAGGGCTTACGTATTCRTGAGGAAGGGCAAGGAGACCCTGGCTTAGAGTGGTAGTGTTGCCTACCGTTCTGTAAGGTCAGCCACGATTTCAGTCCTGACCTTCTGTGTTTTAATATTTGCATTTGCTAGGAATTAAAAAAACAAAACAAAAAACAAAACACCTAAGACTGTGGTGTCGTGGTTCAAGCCTGCATGCTAAGTCCGTTAGTCAAAGCCTTGACTCTGAGGACAGCTCAGTCAGGTCATACAGGGAGCTCAAGGCCAGCCTGGGCAGCATTGCAAGCTCCTGTCTTTACAAAGAAAGCAATGCAAACCAAAAAACCTGAGGACAGCCTGAAAGAAGTTCATATTTTAAATAAAAACGTCTTACTGCGTTAATGCCTTTTCTCTAGAAATCGAGTGGAGTTTCATCTTTCCCCTACGTCCCTGTGCTTGGGAGAGAATCACTGACTCTTGGTCTGTGAGCACATATTCCCTTTCTAAGCAAACTGCTGCCTCAGCACTTTCCCTAGTGTCCCGTCTGTGGTGGGGGACACTAAGAAGAGAATTTGGGGCTCTGGCTGGTTAAGCCATTGCCAAATACCTCAGCTTTGTCCCCAGGAACTTTGTCTGGCTGCTGTGTCTACCTCCTGCCTTTCCCGATGATGCTGTCTGCCGGCCATTGTCACCTCTACCTATCTGGGTGCCTACTTGTCACCCTTCAAGCCCTCCCAGCCTCCCTGCCTGCCCCACCTCAGCTTGCTTAGCTTAGCTTCAAGGTCACCTGCCCAATGATCACTGTCAAAGTGACAAGAGACCCTCCAATGCCCCTCTGTGTTATGCCTAAGAACTCGGTATGCAGCAGACAGAAGGCAGGGGCATTGTGGTGGGCATGATAGCCCCTAAGGAATAAACTGGTCTGCATGGGAATTTGGGAATGAGAAGAAGGTGCCATGATATCATAGAAGAGTCTTCAGCCTGTGATTCTAGGGGGTTTTGGTCCTGCTCCAATCTCTTGATGGCGCTTTAGACGTGGACTTCGCCTTTCTGTCTCTTCTCCTCTCCTGTGACATGGTTAGGAATCTTCCCTGCATGCTTGTTGTGAGGATGGGAAGAAATACACGGTGAATCTTCTGTTGTATGCTGGCCTTGTGGCAGATGCCCGACAGCTTATAGGTGTCCTTACTAATAACAGCTAGACCTGGAAGAGTCTTTATTTGTTCAATTCCTTGTATACCTACCATTTGCTTAACACTAGGTTAAAATCCAAAGAAACTGTGTATGTTGGAGCTTAACATTCTGTTGGAGAGACGGCAGGTGTCCAGATGGCTCTAAAGCACAGAGGTAGGCGCTGCCTAACCTTAGAGAGAGGCATGCCCAGAACACCCAGAGCAGAGGACGCTCTGAGCACAGCTTATGTGGAGGCGGTGTGGGACTTGAGAGGATCAGTTGTACTGTGGGATTTGGTGTGGGAAGGAGGGGCCAGGAAGACGGGCGGATTAGAGGGACAGCGTGAACGCTTACGCAGGAGCATTGGGAATGGTGGCTGGGGCACCTGCCCCATCTTACCCGAGCCTATATAGTCTCTGCACGACGGTGCCGGTGAAAAGGGGTGCGTCTGGAGGAGTGTGCCCACATTCCGGAAGGACTCGTTAGCACCAGGTCAGCCTGGCTCTTAGCAAGCCCACAGGGAGCGCTGCTCGCCCCTCACACCCAGCCTGCTGACTCCCCCAGAGCCTGCTGACTCCCCCAGTTAGTTAAGCAACACAGAGGAGCTCTGGAGACGTGGGAGAGGGAAGCCCAGAAGGCAGCACCGTGTGGCGCTGCAGCTGCTCCTGGCCACATTCTTTAACGTGGGTTCTGAGGCAGCGTCAGCCCAGTACTGCCACCTGTCACCTTCTCCCAACACAGCCATCATTGTTTTCAACATAGTGACATCAACGAGCCTCAGTTTTCTGATCTATGAATAGGATAATAACACCATGTAATTCATAAGGTAGCTGTTAGTCTTACGTGAAGCAATTCATGGAAAGCTGTTAGCTCAATACTTGGTAGACAATGTTAATTGTTTTTGGTTAATTCTTATGACTTTGGTGCTGATGATGGTTATGGTTAAGGCTTTCATGCTATGCAAGTGTGCTGCCACTGAGCTGCATGCCCAGGCCTGTGTTGTTAGTTGTCATTATTCCTCATTACCTCAGAAGCTGTGGTTGTGCTGTTCCTGCCCATGCATTTGCCTTTCCTGAGCTGAGCATCCGGAAATGGGCCGAGAAGGAGGAGCCCTGAGAGTGTGGACAAGCCGGTGATTCTGTCGGCCTCCTGTTAGGATTCAGGCACTTGATGGTGACCTTACTATCACTTCTTTGAGACCTCTCATTGTAGAATTTGGACGTTTTCCTTGAGGGCTAGTTTGGAATATGAGAAGAAATAAACCACAATTCACCCAGCTCTGGATTGACAGGCACCCTCTGTCTAGGAGTACGACACCCCTGTGGCTGCCTTTTCTGTCTACCCAGGCCTGTGCTTTGCCTTCTCATGGACGTTCATAGTTCCTTTGATGTTTTTTCTGCAGCAGTATCTGATGTCCAGGACTTTGGGAAAGGCCTGGGGTTCAGGCAGGGCGAGAAGTCTTAGACTAACTGCCCCCAGTTCAGCTTGGTTTCCTTCTTGGAGGTCAGCCTGTCAAGTTTCTGTCAGTACTCTTTCCCTCATCATCCGTAAGCACAGCAGCCACGGCTCCAGAGTGCCCTTGTGGGCCCCGGGCAGCGCCTTTGTCCGTATCGCCACCTTCCCTGTCTGRAGCCCCTTATGCTTCCTGTTTGCACAGCCCAGCAGGCGGGCCCTGCCTAGCGCAGCTTCCATTGCTCCACCTCGGGACTCTCCATGCACCCTCTCCGCTCTCTGAGATGCTGCTTGCCTGTGGTTTTGTGAAGAAGGCCTGAGCTTGGATTTGTAGGCCTGCTCTGTGGATGTTTCTTTTCTGAGTGATCCACAGTGTCTCATTTCCTGGTTTTAGAGAATTAAATTTTCTGACTTTAGAGGTTGTGGGTTTGCTTTTTCTTCCCTTTCCCTTTCCTTTCCCTTTCCCTTTCCTTGAGACAGGGTTTCTCTCTCTAGCCCTGGCTGTCCTGGAACTAGCTCTGCAGACCAGGTTGGCCTTGAACTCAGAGTTCTGCCTGCCTCTGCCTTCCATGTGTAGGGATCAAAGGTGTGCGCCACCACAGGATCCTTTAGAGACTCAGATATGCAAAATAAAACAAGAACAAAGCGAGAGTCCCATACATCCCAGGAACAGAGAAGGTCATGGATTGGAAAGGGAGACTTTTGGAGGTGGGGGGGGTCGAGACAGGGTCTCTCTCTCTCTCTCTCTCTCTCTCTCTCTCTCT
>BDUI01001425.1:123087-133536 GCA_002335545.1 Apodemus speciosus
CCCTGCGGGAGACTTTTTTTAAACCTCAGATTTTGAAGGACATTAAAATACAACCAAATGAGAAACTCGGAAGGGCAGAGAAAAGAGGTGAGGTGCAGTTTGTGAGGCTCCTTCCTGGAGTCTTCTCTGGCCTTTCCTCCTGACAGGAAGCATCTCCTTTTCTTCTCACCTGTGGTGCAGGCTGCAGCAGCTCTGTTCTTGCTCATGCAGTTCGTTGCCCTCTGTCTTTCTCTGTCTGTGTGTCTGTTCTCCAACAGAGAAAGGCTGAAGGCCCCTGAAGCCAAGGCTCCTGTACCACCTGCTCACTGGTCTTGTTGAATCCTGGTGGCTTCAGACAGAGCATGGTGTGTGAGGCCCGTTTCAGGATAGGTAGGATCTCTTCTCAGAAGGCAGCTGTGGGCAAGAATCATCTGAGGGCTTTGGATGTCTCCTGGGAAGGGAGATGGAGGATTTTAGATCAGGCTCACATTGATTCTTTGGCATTGATTCCTGATCGATCTTAATGTTCTATAACCAGATTTGGCCTAAGGTACTTCGTCCCCTAATGGTTCTTTTTGCTGTCTCAGTTGTCATTTTAAAGCCAGTGCCTGGAGCCTCTGTGTGTGTGAGTGTGTGTGCGCGCCTCAGGCATCAAGCATACAGACCCTTTGTGTTGGCCATGGCTCACAGAATRTAAGAGAATCCCACTAACTGATGCAGTCGCACGTGTGGGCCCTGAGGGTTACATTGGTATTTGTGTCTTGAATTTCTTACTGGAGAATGTTTGCTTAGAGGACCAATACATGCCTGGTCTGGTGACCCTTCCAAAGAACTAGGAATGAACAGTGGATGCTTTCACTTTCTTTAGTAAATGATGAACTGTTGGAAGAGCAAAAGGTTAGGGTGCATTCCCAGGAGCAGTGACGTCTTCAAACCAAACCAGACCAAACCAAACCAAACCAAACCAAACCAAACCAAACCAAACCAAACCCGTCAGATGTCCTCAGTTGGTGGAATGCTCCCTCAGTGGGTGGGGCAGTGCACACTATAACCCTAGCATTTCCAGATAGACGCATCTTCATCTACACAGGGAGCTCACGGCCAGCGTGGGCTCTGTGAACCCTGTCTCAGAAAAAAGGAAAAGTGTAAGCAAAAACCTTTAAGGGTCCAGAATGCTAGAGCTGGTGTCAGGGCTCACTACATATTTGGCTGTGGGAACCTTGGGGCTTTAGCCTTTTGAAGTTTTATTGGCCTTATCTGTAAAGTGGGCATGAAAATTCCTCACACTCACAGGTGTGGCCAACCTGAAGCACAAGGGCTGTGTCCCAATGTAATTGTAAATGTTGTCCAACACATTTATAGATGACATCTGTCCAGTGTCAGAAGGTTGGAGAACTATGTGACAATAAATGACACAGACAAGACATCTAAGAGTGGACATTGTGAGCACCAACAAATTGCATTCAGATGTCTTAGACAGCAGATGCTCAGTCTGGAAATGCTCAGTCTGGAAATGCTGGTTTCCAATTAGCCTTGTAATGGAGGCTCTAATGAAGATGCCTTCTAGCTGAAACTGATTTGTGGGAATGAACAGGAGAGTCCTTAAAGGCCAGGTATGTAGTTGTATCTGTATGGGATTGTTACCTTGAACCAGACAGATTGTCAGTTTCTTACTTCATGTCTGTCTGTCTACCTGTCCGCCTTCAGATGCTTTTCTGTTGGCTTATTACCAGAGTGGTTGGTGCCTGTAATGGCCCAAAGCAGTGTACATAGTTAGTAGAGTAGAGTTGTGGTCAGCAGCAAAGCCATTATCCTGTCCTGCTTTTTGAGTCAGGAGGCTCAGCGAGTGAATCTGCTAGCAAGACTGTCTCTGAGGGAGCCAGGCTTCTACAAGCACCTCCAAGAGTCTAGCTCCCTAGAACAGACCGATGTGGGATTCGTCCAGAACAGAGTCTGTACCATTGGTGAGAGAACTTCTGTTTGACACCTGAACTTGAACAAGCCCCTGTTTTATCAGTGAAGCTTCAACGTGTTTCAGAAAGCCAGGTAGCTATTTGATAATATCTGGCACTAACCATTTTTAGTGCAGTCTGTCAGCTTTCCATCACTGCTAACTGCCTGAAGTAATTGTTTGAATAGTAAACCAGCTAAGATTTATTTCGGCTCCTGCTTTTGGAGGCTCTGGTTCATAATTGGTTGGCCTTGGTTTTTCCTGTGATGAGGTAGCACATCATGGCAGGAGTGTGTGGTGGGACAAAACTGCTGACCTCTTTGCAGAAGGGACCAGGGGCCCATCATCTTCTTTGATTGCTTCAAAAACTTCCACTATGCCACAATTCCTCAAGTTTCCATCACCTTCCAATAGCACCAGTAGCATTGGGTCCAGTAGCTACTTTGGTGGACAGGCTAGAGTCTAACTATAGCACTTGGGGGTTTTTAGTAGAGCTGTTGTCTTTCATTTACTCTGCCTACCACCGAAGAATATTACTCAGAAATGGAACTACTTGTTATCGTGTGTTTTGCCCTATATGGCCTTTCAGTAGACTTTCATTGACAATTGACTATCTGTCAAGGGTAGGGGTTAAAGCTAAAAACCCAGAAGATACAGTCTAAGTCCTGACTTGGCACCATTTGTTGGTGAGACAGATGAGAGGAGATAACTGCTGTGGACCCCTGTAATAAAAGCATATACAGAGAGTGGCGTGGGCATCCAGAAGAGGGGCCTCTTGGACTTGTTGAGGAAGGCTGGATCAGAGAAAGCTTCACACAGGAGCTGGACTGCAGACAGCGGCTTGGATTGGGCACTGGATGGGACAAGGTGAGGGACCTGTAGGTATTGTGTGGTCTCAGTAAGTAAGCACAGGGCTTGGGGTGGGGGGTGGGGTCACATAAAGGCAGTAAGACTGGGAGTAGTCATAGGAGCATGCCCGGTGACAGGATGATGGTCTAAATCAGAGAGCAGTGGGGAAGGTAGATCTGGACATGTCATGAAAGCAGAGTCTGGGGCCTGAGATACAGGCTCATTCGAGCATGGCTCCCGGGTTCCTGGAGTGGCTCTCGGAGTTAGCCAGATCCCACACATGCCAGCTTCGTAAGAGGCCGGATGTGTGTGGTGATGATGAGTTGGCTTTGAAATGCAGGTTTAAAGGACTGAGAAGCCGGGCGGTGGTGGCGCACACCTTTAATCCCAGCTCTTGGGAGGCAGAGGCAGGCGGATTTCTGAGTTCAAGGCCAGCCTGGTCTACAGAGTGAGTTCCAGGACAGCCAGGGCTACAGAGAAACCCTGTCTCGAAAAACAAAACAAAACAAAACAAAACAAAACAAAAAAAAAAGGACTGAGGGAGAGTCCAGTGTGAGTGTCCATGGGGCTCCTGGGGCGTCTAGATCTAGAGCTGTGACAGCAGATCTTGCCTGAAGAGCTGTTTGTGGATCATAGTCCAAGGGCTGTGGTAGGGGGAGTGCTCGTCCAGCGCACACAGGGCTGTGCAGAGGCTTTAAGGGACTGTGAGAGTACAATTAACCTCTGCCTGTTTTCAGATCTCGGGTGGCAGTCTCTCTCCTTCGTTCCTTTCTAAAGCCAGGTATACAGGTAGGGCACACACCAGAGATCTCAGGAGTAGGGGCTGGAGAATCAAAGTTCAAGGTCATCCTCAGCTCCACCATCTGTCAGATGGAGGCCAGCCGGGCTCTGTGCGATGCTGGGTGTGGTTAGGTGTCCCCGCTTTGCTGCCTTGTATCTGGAAATCCTCAGGCACACGTCCTTTATGCTGTGGTAGTGTACTCTAAAGAGGCAGAGATGTGTGCTGTGTTCTCTGATGACTGTTCAGTAACTCAGAGTACGAGAGTTGATGGGCAGAGGCGGCATCCCGGAGAGGAGATCCGCAGACAGGGGCTGGATCACAGGTAAGAGCACAGCATCTGTCCAGCCGAAGCCAGCAGCCCTCTGCGCCTCTCAGTCCTCCTGTGAACAGTGAGAGCAGTAAGGCCAATTTACTATTTGAAAATTAAATGAAATGTGCAGGTGCAGTTTGCTGTGGCTTTTTAGTAACTATTGTCTTGATTATCCAAGGAGCCAACTATTTTTTGTCTGAATATCATAATGAAAATCAATTCATCTCTTTCCTCCTCTTTTTTTTTTTTTTTTTTGTTGGTGTGTTGTGATGGCTAGTTTTATGTCAACTTGATATAGGATAGTCATTTGAGAGCTGCGATTCTCAACTGAGGAAATGCCTCCATACGATTTGTTTGTAAACACTTTGTAGGGCATTTTCATTAGTGATTGATGTGGGAAGACCCAGTCCACTGCGGCTGGGCTGGAGGTCCTGGGTTCTATAAGAAAGAAAAGCAGACTAGATAGTGCAAACCAGGAAGCAGCCCCTCCCTGGCCTCTGCATCAGCTCCTGCCTGCAAGTTCCTGCCCTGCCTCACGTCATATCCTGACTTGTTTCAGTGATGAACAGTGATGTGGAAGCTAAGCCAAGTGGACCGGTTCCTTCTCAAGTAGTTTTCGGCCATGGTGTTTTATCACGGCAATAGTAACACTAGGACAGGTTTGTATGCATGTTTGCATTTAGCTAGGGGTGTGTGTGTGTGTGTGTGTGTGTGTGTGTGTGTGTGTGTGTCTGTCTGTCTGTCTGTCTGTCTGTCTGAAGTTAATGACAGTTGTCCTCAATTGTTCTTCCATCTCATTCATTCAGATGGGAGGGCTCACCAGTTCAGCCAGTCTTGCTAGCTAATTAATTGCTCTAGGGATCCCAATTCCACCTTCCACAGCTGGAATTAAAATTGGGTCACCATACCCACCTGGTATTTTAGGTGGGTTCTGGGCTCAGACTCTGATCCTCACCCTTGTGTGGCGAGTACTTTAGTCACTGGGCCATCTCCCCTGCATTTGGTATTTAGGATCCTCAGTGTCCACTGTCAGATGTACAGCATGGGGTACTGACTCCTCACTGGAGCCCTGGTCTTGCCACTCCTCAGAAACAGCTCTGAGAAAAAAGACTGACAACTCGGACTTTGTGTAGGTACGTCTGCTCCAGGAGACAGTCCTCGGACTCTCATCTTGTCTGGCATAGCCATTGGGGAAAGGGGCGTGTTTCTTGCTGAGCATGCGTGGGGGTCTTGGATGCTGGGGGAGTGGCAGCTCCAAGCCCTCGGAACTGTTGGTTTTCACAGTGGGAGCCAGAACAGACGCAGCCGACTCCTTTTGATCTGCGAAAGAAAAGTTTCGGGAAATCGGCCGGCTTAGTTTTCATGCCCTTACCCTGTTTTTAAATTAAGACAAAGAGAAAAGAGTGCCCATATACTGAGATAAACATTGGAATTGGAAGCGAATGAAGTCCGGCCTGCCCCTGCCCCTCTGGCTGGACCATTCTTCATTTGGGTCTTGCCTAGACTCTAATTGAGTCCATGTCGCTGAAACTTAGCCCAGTCACACTGTGACCCCAGTGACAACACTGTTTTGCTATTCTTTTATGCCATAATAGCAAGCTTTGTCCCTTTTAATGGAGAGTGACAGGCGTAGGACAGAGCACTTAGGTCATTTATAACTTACATGTGTTGACATTTTGTCTCTTTGAAATGGGTTAGCTTTGAAAAAGTCTGTCTTTGTAACCTGTAGGGCCATTTTTTCTTGATTATTAACAATCATACATTTTATTTCCTGCACATTGAACATGAAAGTTGATGAGGTCAGTGAGGGAGTGCATAATTGCCGTGTGGAAGCGTATGTCACAGTGGATGGCCACAGGCTTGTGCCGCGGGCCGTGAGCGTCAGAGCTGAAGGACTGTGTGATAGATGGTGCGGTGCGGAGGCAGAGGAGGCCGGGCCAGCCCTGGGAACTAAGAGGAGTAAAAGCTAAAGAGGCGCTCATTGCCTGCCGCGTAAACTGCTTGTGAGACCCTGGAATGATGCCAGGTCTGGCTGCCAAGGCTGCCCTGCTGCTGGTCTCGTGAGCCTGTTTGGTGAGTGACAATCTACATCAGTGCCACATGTGGCATGGCAGTACTTAAGGGAGGGAGTGCTCTTGCCTTGGCATGCTGAGCCATGGTTAGAACATTTGGTGATGCCAGCCATACCAATGGCCACATCTACCTGTTGGGTCGTTGGGTATTTTTTGTTTTTGTTTTTTTTTAGATTTATTTATTTACACATGTAAGTACACTGCTGCTCTCTTCAGACATCCCAGAAGAGGACATTGGACCCCATTACAGATGCTTGTGAGCCACCATGTGGTTGCTGGCAATTGAACTCAGGACCTCTGGAAGAGCAGCCAGTGCTCTGAACCGCTGAGCCATCTCTCCAGCCCTAGTTATTGTTTCTTAATTTCCCATTAAGCTTTTTTATCTCTTGTTGGTTTCATAATCTGCTTATTAAGGAACTTTTAAGGTTATTTTTCAATTCTAAATGTTACTTGAGACAGAGTTGTACTTGTAACCCAGGCTGGCCTAAAGTTCACTTTGTTGTCAAAATTTAAATATGTGTGTATGTGTGTGTGTGTGTGTGTGTGTGTGTGTGTGTGTGTGTGTGTGTTTTAAAATGCATATGTTTGTTTTTATTTTATGTGTGAGTGTTTGGCTGCCTGTGTGTATATGTGCACCATGCACACGCAGTGCCCAGAGAGGCTGGAGAAAGAAGTTAGATTTCTTGGAGCTGGAGTGTGACAGTTGTGTGCTGCCATGCTGGACTGACCCTGGGTCCTCTGTAAGTGCAGCGAGGGTTCCTAATCAGAGAGCCGTCTCTCCGGCCCCCTTATTTCACAGTTTTGAGACAGGGTCTCACTCAGTATCCGGCTACCCTTGAACATGTAATCCTCCTGTTTCTCCCTCCTAAGCGCTGGAATTAGCTTACTTTGGCTGGAAATTAAAAATAAAATATAAGAAGTATGAACTCTACTTTTAATTATTAATTCAACAAAATCTTTGAGTATTTACCGTGTATCAGACCTCTGTTAGACTTGGGGGACAAAGACTTGCCCCAGAGGGCTTACCGACTCAGAGAGATGGTAATCATATGAGAGAGACCTGGGAGGTGGAGGGGCCTGGCAGAGAGAAGGTCTCCCTGAGGAAATGATTTTGCACTGAGCTACACACAAAAATTCTCAGTGGCAAAGAGAGATAGGAAGTCAGTCAAAGCAGGAGGAAATGCCTGTGGGGAGCACTCCGGATGAGAGGGTGAGAGAGAGATGCATGGGCTGAGAGAAGACCGCGCGTCCAGATAGAGATGAGGACCTGGCAGGAGGCAGACTGGTCACCAGGTGTGGACCAGCTTGAACAGGGCTCCACAGTCCTCCTCTCATGCCTAAGCCAGAGCAGGCTGTGCTCTGAGAAGGTCTCCATTGGAGGGTGGCGAGTGGATTAGAGAGGAAGCAAGCAAGCAGCCCAGGTGAAAGGGATTGCGTGGTGTGGGCAGAGATGAGGCCGCTGCCTCCAGTAGAATGGCTGTTAGACAGAAGACAGGAGCATGGACTGTGGGTGCCCTTAAGAGGTGACACTGATAGAATTGGCCACTGTTAGAGTGGCCGGTAAGGCTGGCTGGAGGAGGTGTAAAAGGGCACTCTTCGGATGCTGTGTGCAAATGGAAGCACCGCCTTGCCCAGACAGTACACACACGGCAGCAGTAATTAGGGTTGGAGCACAGTGAGCCATTGTACTCTCCGGAGTTGGGATGGCAACCAAGAGATGATTGCTTTCCACAGCGGAGTAAGTCCTCAGGGGTCACTAGGGATCACACCATCATCTGGTATGAATGAAGCCCCGAGTTTCTTCCCCATACAGCTAGTGTCGTTTTGGTCCATTACTCGTGAAGAGWAGGTGTGATAGTTAATTTGGCTCAGTTTAAGTGGATTAAGAAATGCCTAGGAGATTAGTAAAGCACACTCTGGGTGTGGTGGTGAAAAATTCCTATAGTCTGAGTGGATTTATCTCTAGACAGATTTATTCTCTGATGGCATTTTGGGAGGTGATAGAAGACAGAAGGTGGGACTAGTTAGGAAGTGGGTCACTGGCGGGTGTGTCCTCGAGGGCTGGCTCTTTTTCCTTACATTTCTCCGTTTGGCATTCGCAAGAGCACTGAGTTAGATTGCTGAGCAGGCCTTCATTTGTAAAGGAGATCCTCTAGTGTCTGATGGTTATTTCAAAAGCTTTCTGTGAGGATTAAATGAGCTAATAAATATAAAACCCTTTAAACAAGCCAGAGACTTGGCATTTGAAGAATGAACAACTCCTAGTCCATAGTGTCTCCTGGGTTGTGATGCCCTGTACTAAGGAAGAGACTGGATTCATTCACATATCAGTAAAAGTCACATTTGCATAGCTTGTGGTCATTCGTCCAAGGGGTTCACAGAGACAACAGCTTATGCCTTGGCATGAAACAGCCTGATTGGGAGGAAGATGCACATGTGAAAATGTATTTCTTTGATGTGGGCTCTCACGTTGACCAGGTTGATACCCATTTGTCCATTAAACTTAGTTGCTGGTCCTCTTTAAAACTCAGTTTCCTCGGCTGTGAGGTGGAGTCAGTCCTGGGGCTGTGAGGAGAATGGGGTACTAATGGGAATAGGTATCTGGTATGAACCAAAGCTTTTTAGATGTTGGCAATTTTGTTAGTTAAAGCATGCAGGCAAGTCTATGGGACTGATTTGGGAGGACTTTGCTCACCAGTTGCAAAGTTCTGCACATCTATTATCACTGCTCAGCTCTTAACGACTTTAATGGCATTCCAAATAGGTGTGGTCTCCACGATCTAGATGTGACGTGAACAGGGTGGTGGAGGAGTTGGTTTAGTGTCCTCCCAGTTGAGGACTTGCATGCATTTGGTGATAAGATTATTTTCAACAGCAGCAGCATCTTGCTGTATTCTGACCTTTGCTTTCCTGGCTCCAATGTGTGGTGAGTAGTGGCAGTTTCGGTCGGAAGTTGAGTAGGTTAGGAGTCTGTTGCTTCTCTGACATGCTCTTCTGACATTGAAATCACCAAATGCCTCCAGAAATATGAGGTGTCTGGGTGACTTTGTTGCTCTTGGGTTTTTCCAAGATTTTGAAATGAGATTGATTTTTAGTTACCAGCTTGGTGCCAATATCAAAATATATTTGAAATTATTCCAGGGAAGAAGCCAGGACTTTTAAAGTTAAAGGTACTAAGCCCAGCCTCTTCATCCCTCCAGGAAATGTAGATGATTGATAGCATTCTTTGAACATCTTGCTGGCTGTGCCCTGTGTTTCAGAATGGAGACAGTAGGTCTTCCTCCAATGGACTTCCTTCAAACTTTCTTTATCCCTCCTCTTTCCGTCCGCTGTTTCCTTGTTTTGGGTGCTGGGGCTTGAGCAATTTGGACTTGTTTCAAATCCTTCTTGGGACCTACCACTGAGCCTTTCCTTGTCAGCCAGAGCCCCAGCTCCTCTCTGCACCAGACCTCTGACTTCAGCCTTGCCTAGGTTCTCTTGTGCTGGTGTCGCCAGGCAGTCAGGACAGCTGTTCACTCCGTCCCTTAGGACCCTTCTCTGAGAGTGGGACACCTGTCTTGTCAGCTGCATACAGCCCACGCATGCTTCTGATTCAGCCCTGTGCTTTTTCTTGAATGGCATTTATTGGAGATAGTAAAGTCTACATGTTCAGTTTACTCCTGCCTCCTTTGTCTCTCATGTCCCATGGGAGAAAGCCCAGATCCCTTAAGGAGGTACACAAGTCACCTTAAGCCGCGCCTACGCCATCCCTGTGTCACTCTCATAGTAGGGGTTGTCAGCTGTTTTACCTTCTCCTCTTGTCCTGTCTGCTTATGCACTTCATTGGCATCTCTTAGAGGATGTGCCAGTCTCTTTCTGTGCTCTCTGTCCGTCTCCTGCAGTGTGGGGCCTTTCATGCTCCCGCAGCCCTGAAAGCAGTGTGTTAGGAGAGCCCTTCCCAGTGCATTGCAAAGGGGTTTGGTACTCGGTGCTCTGGTTCCCATGCTGGACTACATGCACCTGCTTTTCTGTTGATTCCCTGCTTGCAGCACGTGTCCAGGATTCGTTTAAATGACCCCTGTTGTCTGTAAACGGCCGACCTTCTTCCTGTGCGTGTGCGCATTTCATCTCCCTTAGGTTATAGTATATTCTACCTTAAGAATCTTCCAAGTGCTGGGATTTCAGACCAGGGCACCATACCCTGTCATGAAAACATATTTTGTTTTTATATTTTAAAATTGCGCATCTTTATTTATTTTGTGGTATGTTCATTTTTGTGTGGTAGCCCTAATAAGAAAGTCATAGGACAGCCTGGTTGGGGCAGTTTTCCCAGTGGTCTTGGGAATTGAACTCGGGTCATCAGGATTGGCAGTGAGTGCTTTTACCCACTGAACCATTTAGCCCCACTGTTTTATTTTTTAAGATGGGGTCTCATATAGCCCAAGCTGGCCTCATGTTTGCAATATAGACAAAAATGACCTTGAACAATTTGCTTTTCCTGCTCCCACCCGAGCACAGGGATTACTGG
>BDUI01001425.1:153143-178128 GCA_002335545.1 Apodemus speciosus
CCACCACTGCCCGGCCTGTGTTGAAATCTTGAAGAAGTTAGTTCTAATAGCAAAGGAATACCACAGCAAAGATAGATGATCTTGTCAGCAAAATCGAGGACAAGAAGGCAAAGAAAAGCAATTCCCTTCTTTGTCCTCATGCCCAGGCTGCCACCAGAAGATGCCACCCACACTTAGCGTGTCTTCCTACTTCAGGTGGGGTCAAGAGCATTGCTCACAGGAGTGCCCAGAGCTTGTGCTTTAGCTGATGTCAGATACAGTCACCTTGACAACCATGAGGAGTCACCACAGACCCCAGGGCTGGAGTCCGCGGCATCTGGAGCGGTCTGTGAAGTGGGTGCTGTGGATAGAACTCTGGTCCTTTGGAAGAACAGCACATACAGCTGGCCTTAGTGATCCGTGCTTTTAATCCCGGGTTCTAGAGACAGGTGGATCTCCGAGTTTGAGATCTCCGGTCTACATAGCAAGTTCCATGAGAGCCAGGGGTAAGTGCCCTTTAGTCAGTGCTGAGAGAAGGGGAGGCAGGGAAGCCTGGTAGGTAGAATGGCCAGGGCAAGGCCCTTCATTCCAGGGCTGACGGGCGAGGAGCAGAGAGCCAGGGGACGGGGGAAGTAGGGAGTGAGGAGAAGGGATGGTCGATGCTTCCTGAAGGATTTCTTTTTGATTCTGAGAACAGTGAGGGGGAGTTTGAGCAGAGGCAGGGAGGGATCTGGCCTACATTTTTAAAGGATGACTCCGCCGATCTGTTTTTAGAAAGCTGAATCTTATCATTTGGGRACATAGCTTCCTAGCGCTGTGCTGATGGCTTCATAAAATACTGTAGGTTTCTAGCACTTTGTATATTCAAGTGTCTCAGGTTTCTTCGGTGTATCAGTTTTGATGTCAACCAACCTGAAACATGAACAGGATGACCCTTCCCTGAGTTGGTCTGGGTTAGGAGGAGAAACTGTAGCATCATCAGAACTGGCTGTTCYGCTGCCACAGGCCTGTCACTTCTGTTAACTCACCCCTAAGTCTTTACTTCACTGTACTCTGTGGAGATATGAGGAGGTGTGTAGCCCTGTGGGGTGGTGTAGAAAGGGGCCGGTGGACTGATGCCGACCCAGCGCGCCGTAGCCCTGCCTGGGCTGCCCGTCCCAGACTGCAGCTGTGCCTGAGGGCGGCCATGATGAAGCCGCCCTGGGACAGGCTCTTCCCTCGGAACTACCTCCCTCCTGCTGCCCAAAGGGACGCTTTGAAGAGGGAGACCTAATTGCTCCTAGTCTCTGGAGACTGCCGGGGTCTGCCAGAGCTAAGTGGGGCCGGAGAGCACACCCCACCCGTGCCCACTGTGGCTCAGTGCTCGTGGATAGAGGCTAACGTCCGCTAGACATTCAGTGTGACCCTTTCAGTGTTTTTGTGGGAGCGGGTTTGTGTAGGATGAAATTAACTAGAAGGTAACATTGTAGAATATTCAGTCTTACTAGATGGGGAAGGCATGCAAACCCTTTAGGACGGGCCCACCGCAGCTTTATGGCATGTGTATTAAGGAAGGCGCTGAGAACTCAGGTGAGGTTAGAATGGTGGACGTCCTGTGTGGACCTTATCGTCCAGTCAGTGCTTCCCACAATTACCTCAGTCCCCACAGAGCTTGCTGGAATGCAGGTGTCACTGAGTAGGTGTGGCCGAGCGGGGTCTGCTGTATCCTCACAGCATGGTATTCCAGAGCAGAGCTTAATTCCTCTTTTCCTGGACAGCTTTGAGCTTCTGATTTGTAACCATGGGGCCAAGCCTGGATTTTGGTAATTTTCTAATCCTTCCCTGTGCTTTTAATGGGCATTTTGAGTTTAAAAGCCCTTGATAATATTGAAATGTTTTTACTTGAGTGACTCCCTATGGAAAGGTTAGCTTACTGCCCACACACTCAGGCAAGTATGTAAGAAACTACTGGTACCTCCGAATTTCAGAAGTCACGATTGTAACACTGTGACCTGAGGGCCTTACCCAGGACCAGTGTTTCACACACCTGGGTATATATTACAGTTTCATATGATCGTTGTCCTTTTAAAATTGTCTGTAAGGGGGTTGGAGAGATGACTTGGGGGCTATGAGCCCTTCGGCTCTTCTAGGAGACCCCAGTTTAGTGTCCCGTGTCTGCTCTAACAACTGCCTGTAACTCCAGCCCCAGGAAACCTGACCTTCTGTTCTGGCCACCAGCTCCCACACACATGTGGCATGTGATCACACAGACCCTTGCATACACATAGAACAATGAATTGTTAAAATTATCCACAAGGTTTCTTTAATACAAATTTTGAAGCATTATATCAAAAGAATGTATGTCAAACTTGCTTTTATCCATTTACTCCGGTATAACAATGATTAATTCATAGCTAACCCTGTCTTCTCTCTACATCCACCTACTTTTTCTCATTTGCATTGTTTAGAAATGAATTTCAAAGCTCAGTTCATTTATGTTCAGTATATATTACAAAGAACAAAGGACTGGGATTGTTTTTAATAAACAGCATGAAAACATACTTTTCAAATTCACACTACTTCTTTTTGTTTGTTGAGACAGGGTCTTCCTTTGTAGCATGTGCCCTGAAATTTTCTATGAGGACCAGGCTGACCTCGTAGAGATCTGCCTACCTCTACCTCCCAAGTCCTGGGATTACAGGCCTGTGTTATGCCCTTTCACACTGTTTCTTGAAATCTCCCCAGAATTTGGTTTGGCTTGGGGGTGGAGGGAAGTTGTTTTTGTGTGTGTGTGTGTGTGTCTGTGGTGTCTGTGTCTGTTTTGAGACAGGGTTTCACCCTGTACCCAGGCTGGCCACTCAACTGCTAGGATTATAGGACCTATAACCAATTCTTGACTCACTTTTATAAGCGTTCTTTTGTTTTTTTAATTTATTGTTAATAAAGATTGAGTAGCATTTTTTCCATTTCTTGATGGTTTTTTTTTTTTTTTAAGTGTAGACTATCACATTTTTTCTTGAAGAAATCAAGTTCTTTGCTAGTTGTTTCCCATGGTGGGGTTTGGCCACTCGCCCTAGTGGTACTTTGCATGTAGGTCCACCTTCTGTGAGCTGAGGAATGTCTCAGTCATTGTGCTCTGATCTCTGACTTACAGATCCATCTTTGCATGGGGCTGGGGCTGGGGCTGGTCAGGATAAGACTACCTTCTGCTCTTACAGAGACTGGGGTTTGGAGTCAGCACCCACATGTTTGGCTCACAACTCGAGATACTGGAGCATGTGCTGGCATTAAAGGCATGCGCCGCCACTGCCCGGTTCAACCCATGTATTTTTGATCCCTGCAACTTTGAAAAATTTGCTTTCTCATGTTCTTCTGTTTAGCAGGCTTATTCTTGTAAAGATGATGTTTCTCCTATAGATAACAAAATCACCATGTGAAACTAATCTTTCAAGCCTTATTTTTAATGATGGTTCTTAAATGCTTTAACCTCCCTTGTAACCCACCACTCACCTGAAGTAGTAGAAAAGAAAAGATCCGGGAAGGGTTTGGGGGTGGAGGGTGGACCTGTTTAGAAAGTTCTTTGGAGCAGCTCCCATCTGTGTTGCCTGGAAATCGGTGGTTCACAGGGCAGCGGCAGCGGCAGCAAACACTACACCAGCAGTCCAGCTGAGTAGAGTCTGGTTAGCGACAGACCTAGCAGAGACAGCCAGGCCTCAGCCAGTCAGCAGGAGGGACCCGGAGGGATGCCGGGAGTTGTCCACTGTGCCTCCCTCAGGGAAGTAAAATTCAGTCAAGACTTGAGACCCACAGTGTTACACAGTTAGCTGTACCAGCGAGCCCAGTTCCGTCTGCATCACTCTGTGGAGCTCATTTACACCCTCCTCGCATCCCGTGTCCTCCACGTGCCTTGCCTCAGCACGGGCATCTAATCAGCCCGAGTCCTCGGTCCCCACAAATGCAGCTCAGCTGTGCAGTGGAAGGCCGACCAATCCGTGCCTGTTGTTAGCAAAGAATCCGTCACGTGTCCTTTCACGTGTTTGCTTTAGCAGAACATTCTCTCTCCTGTGTCTGCTTCAGAGAAACATTTCTTCATGTGTTTGCCCCAGCAAAACACCATCCAAACGAATTTGCAAAGAGCCCATAAGTTTGCACTTCAGCRGTTTAACATCAGGAAGAGCCTCCATCAGTGTGTCTGAGTTTCCCTTTTTCTCTCTCTGTAAAATGGAAATGATCACACTACATACCTGACCGTGATGTTACATACCTGCCCATGATGTTGGGCTGAACGAGTTGTTCATGTGGCGGACTGGGTGAGGCTGCCGCAGCGGAGACTCACCAGGGCAGTTGTTGGCAGACCTTGTTTGACACTGGGCCTTTCTCCTGCTGCTGTTGTGTTGTTTTGAGACAGGGTTTTTCTATGGTGTCTGTCTTGGAAATCACTTTGTAGACCAGGTTGGCCTTGAACTCACTGAGAGCTTGCCTCCTAAGAGCTGGGATTAAAGTCATGCCACCAGGCCTGTCTCAGAGTATGTGATAAAGTGGATAGCAGTCATGGTTACCAATGTTCACATTCGATTAGTGTAATTACAAGTAACACGGGTGTTTGTGTTGTTACTCTTTGATGGGATTTTGAACTTCATATATTTTTAGATATCACATTTTCCAGTCTCCCCCCTTTGCAGTGCTAAAGATCAAAWCTAGGGTCTCCCACATGCTAGGCAGAGGCTCTGTTGTGGAGCCGTCCCCACACCCCATCTTCCTCATTCTGTAGAAGAAGATATTGACCCAGAAGGGCAGTAAACCTCCCTTGCCAGCAGAGGCAGGGCTGTGCAGACCTAGGCAGAGCTAGGGCTGGAATCCAGCTTCCTCCCCTATCTGACCACAGTGCTTGTCAGCAGCCCGGAACAGCAGCTCACCTGGGCTGGGTCTCAGGGGAAGGACACGTCTTTGTGTAACACTTTGTTTTTTCCTTTGAGAGTGTTTACATGTTTTGTGAATTAAGTGTCTGTCTGAAAGCTGATGCCGTCTCTTGCTTCTAGGTTGCCAGCATACTTCGTTGTCCCCACTCCCCTTCTGGAAGACGATGTGAAGCGTTTTCAGGGCCACGGTATACCAGTAAGTACATCTGGAAACCTAGGCAGAGGAGACATCCACATCCGCGCGCGCACGCATGCATACGTGCGCACTCTCGGCCCATCCTAGCAGTGATCCTTAGTGCTCCAGAGTTTGTCTGCAGCGTAAGAGTAATCCAGGTACCACAGGGACTCCCTAGGCAGCCTCCTAAACATGAGGCTCCCTGGAACAAGTCTGAAGCCATCACAATGCTTGTGAAATGTTAGCAGAGACACCAAGACACTGTAGGAAGATAATAGGCCCACCTGCTCTTAACACTTGGATCGTTTTGCACCTGACCTGACAACTACTCATAGTGGAATATCAGACTATTTTTGGCCAGCGCTGTTAATCTTGATCTGGGCATAGCTGAGGCCTCTCCTAGAAGACAGCGTGACGCACAGGATAGGAGGGGATGGGAGCCATCTTTAATGTCACTGACCTAACAAAGCACGACCAGATGGCACCCGACTTTTAATTGTTGACGGAGTTCTCAAGGAATCAGAATCATAAGCACGTGCTGTGTAGTACATGAGGCTGCTTTGCCAGAAGAATCTTGAATGTGAGCCAAGATGGTGAAATACCATCACCTTCCAGAGCCCACGGAGGGGAGGCTGGGCATGGAGTGAAGACGGCCCTCACAGACACCGAGTCTCTCCCTGGCCCAGAAGGGCAGCTCTTCAGCGCCAGCCTGTAGCACTGTTGACTCAATATTGCCAGATGGCTGGGTTTGTTGTTGTTGTTGTTGTTGTTTTTTCCCCCCAGAGGAAGGCAGATATGCAGATTTCTATGTGAGTTTTCCTGATTTCTAACTAGATATGGTTAAATTGGAGAATTTAAACGTTCTTTGGGATATAACTGGGTCACATTCCACCAGTTTTCAGCCCTTGATTGACAGCTGAAGTTTCCATATTTACCTTTACACTCTTGAAAGTTATTGTAGCTGTGAAAGAATTTTGTTTATGTGGGTTGTGTCATTTTAGAAATTCCAGTTAAAACTGGGTGTGATGGCTCATGTCTGTAATCCCAGCACTGACTGAGCCAGGAGGATTGCTGTGAGTTTGAGGCTAGCATGCCTTCCATACGTTTTAGACCAGTGTAGCGTTAGAGTGAGGCCCTGCTATTTTTTTTTCAAATTGAATTTTAATGAAGAAAATGTAAGAAACGTGTTAAGTAACATACTTTTATGGAAAATAACTATCCAAAACAGTTAAATGGAATACACTATTTTTCATTTTAGAAATAGAAGACAGCTGGATTCTTTTATTCAGTCTGTTGTGGTATGCAGAGGAGCAGTTAAAGAACACAGAGAAACTCCAGCTACGTGCATGTGTGTTAGGGAAGGAAGGCAGACAGGCTGGGCTGAGGATCTTGTGATTTGACAATGCACCAGACATGTACATAACAGTTTCACAAAGGTAACCAGAGCAGCGGGTTTGGAAACACAAGGGACTGTTCCTTTTTTGTTATTGAAATCCACCATCTGTCTTATACTGTGAATGGAATTTAAAGGGTGCATTTTGTCCTGTTACACATTTGGAAATAAACCGGGTTATACATGTAGATGCTGGCCCTTCAGTAGCATTCTCTTAGCAGAAGCGAACATCTACGAAGCTGTTCATAATGTTGCGTTCTAGTTTTTCACATTTCTAAGTTTTTGCTTTATGGCTTAATTTTTTCCCCCATTGGCAATGTTTTATAGATTGCTTCCTGTGAAGTGATAAACTCAATTTATTCACTTTGTAAATTTTTTAGAAGTTTAATTTTTTTCAGGACTTAGTACATGAACACTGTATTACATCACTTTACTCTTCCCTCTTTCAACTCTTCCTTAATTATTACATAGTATAATTGTATGACATGTAATTGTTCCATGTGTGTATGCATATGTATATATACATATGCATGCACACACAATCTACTGAGTCCATTTAGTGTAGGCCAGTATGTACCTACTGATGGCTAACCCTTTAGAATTAGATAACTACCAGGAACCATCCTTGGAGAAAGTTGATTTTACCTCTCAGCCTCCATTGATTGCAGAGAACTCTTCTTCTAGGCTTGTGAAATCTCCTCCATCCACACTGGCATGTCCACTGGTGTTCTCATTATACAGGTCGTTTTTAGGCAACTAAGCATGGTATTGAGGTTTCATGGGTGCAGCTTCCTGGTCATGTCTTAGAGACAATATTTCCCAGCAGGTATCCTCATCCCCTAGTTCCTAAACGTTTCTACTGTTGTCGATGTGTCTGTTAGGGTCGGGCACCCCAGTCACTTACTCTCTGCAGTCGTCCCCTGTGGACCTCTCTAATAGTCACCATCTTCTGTAAAGAGAGACCTCTTTGACGAAGGATGAGAGCTATGCTTATCCAGGGGCACACACACAGATAAATACTTAGAATACAAGTCCTTTTAAGAGCAGTTGGTTACCCCAAGTTAAACACGCCACAGTTGCTTCATTGGCGCTGTCTTTTGGGCTGGTTGTTCTATTTCTAAAATGAAAAATAGTGTATTCCATTTAACTGTTTTGGATAGTTATTTTCCATAAAAGTATGTTACTTAACACGTTTCTTACATTTTCTTCATTAAAATTCAATTTGAAAAAAAAAATAGCTCAGTCAGTGCTGGGATTACAGACATGAGCCATCACACCCAGTTTTAACTGGAATTTCTAAAATGACAACCCACATAAACAAAATTCTTTCACAGCTACAATAACTTTCAAGAGTGTAAAGGTAAATATGGAAACTTCAGCTGAATGGTGCCTAGTAAGAGGAAAAACTGGCATTTCGGTTATTCATTCATTTATTCATTCAGTAATGTGTATACAGGTCAGAAGAGTTTCTGTAAGTCTGATGCCTTCCTCCATCATGTGGGTTCCCCGAATTGAACTCAAGTTGTCAGTCTTAACTGCACACACCCTGCCGAGCCAGCTTTCTGACCACCTCATCCCACCCCAACTTCTTCTTCCCCACATTCCTTGAGCCAAGGTTGATGGTGTGGTTGGCAGTTAGCCACTGCGGCACCTGTCCAGGGCACAGGAGCTGTGCTTGTGCATCTAGCACCGAGGCACCAAGGCACACTACTCTCCCCCGGGGCATTTCCAAACAACAAAAGCAGTTTTCAGGACACAACTTTGCAGGCATCTAGGCCTGTCTTCAGTCGCTCATTCTCCCCTCCCTTCGCTCCTCCAAGTCCAGTCTTCCCCTGTCCACCATATTGGAGCTTGCTGTCAAAGAGCTGAGGTATAATGGATTTGGGGCGTCTTTATGCTACCTCACAAGCTTGTCAGTACCTTCCCTCTGTGAGTTTCAGATTCACTGTCAAATAGCTCACCATCTTCCCCAAAGCACTTTCTGCTGGGAACCACGCTGCCCATGGACGTCGCAGACACCACGGACGTCGCCAGCTCTAAAGCCAAGGGAAGGTGGATGCTAGACTGTGAGGGAGGAGTCTCACTGCCTAGTCCCATTTTCTTTAACTTTTAAGAGTAAATCTTTTCATCGACGGTATCTAGCCAGTTTGTTTATCAGTTATAAATGTCCTATTTAACCATAAATGCTAAACTCACCTGCCCCTGTTGGGTTTTGAATGTTCCATCCGGTAAACGTTTTTCCTTTCCTTTCTGTAGATCTGGTGTTGGTCCTGTCACAATGGAAGTGCCCTTTTGAAAATGTCAGCACTGCCCAAAGAACAGGATGATGGTGCTTTGCAAATTCAGAAGAGCTTCTTGCATGGGTCAGTATTTAGTGTACTGTTTTGTTCTGGTTCCTTTTAGCTCCTGTTCTGTAAGAAAGCATGTGCTGTGGTTCACTAGTGTCCACTCTGCTCACCTGGTGTTGTGCTTTGTGTGGGAGGAGTCAGACCGACCATAACACTCACTTTAATTCTCTTGCAGGGAGAGTATGGGAGTGTTAAGCAGGGGTGAGGGAGTGGCCTGGTGGTTGTAATGTTAACAGCCATCAAGTCTAGGCCACGGGGCAGGCACCCCAAGGTATTGTTTTATTATGTAGAATATGTGTTTCAAAATTATCTTTGAGGTTTTATTCATTCATTTTTATGGGTGTTTTGCCTGAGTGCGTGTCTGTTCCCTGGGACTGGAATTACAGGTGATCGTGAGCTTCTGAGAGCCAGAGCTGGGTGCTCCAAAGGGGCAGCAAGTTCTCTTACCCACTGAGCAGTCTCTGTCTAGTCCCTCCCCCCCCCCAAAAAAAAAAATACGGTAAAGTCAAAGTACAGAACGTAAAACCACGAAGGAGTAGGTTATGTAATTAGATTGCTTTGCCCAAACCTGACCTCCGTTTCACATGTGCTAGCTCACAGGAGTGAGATTGAAATGAGTGGGTGGCTGCAGGGTGCGTCACAGACCTTGGCTCAGGGCCAGTGAGCACTCGGTTCACATTTGCACTTCTAACCCCATGTTCCTTTTTGACACCTAGAATTTACAAGACTATCCAGAGACCACCCTACGAAATGGTTAAAACTGAAGACTTATCAAGCAGTTTCCTGTCCCTGCAGGAGATCCAGGGTGCATACTGTAAATTTAAGCAGCTGTTTCTGATAGGTGAGAGAACTGTCTTAGTCAGGGTTTCTATTCCTGCACAGACATCATGACCAAGAAACAAGTTGGGGAGGAAAGGGTTTATTGAGCTTACACTTTCACACAGCTGTTCATCACCTAAGAAAGTCAGGACTGGAACTCAAGCAGGCCAGGAAGCAGGAGTTGATGCAGAAGCCATGGGGGAATGTTTTTTTCTGTCTTGCTTCCCCTGGCTTGCTCAGCCTGCTCTCTCATAGAACCCAAGACTACCAGCCCAGGATGGTACCACCCACAAGGGCCCCTCTCCCTTGATCACTAATTGAGAAAAACGCCCCACAGTTGGATCTCATGGAGGCACTTCCCCAACTGAAGCTCCTTTCTCTGTGATAACTCCAGCCTGTGTCAAGTTGACACACAAAACCAGCCAGTACAAGAACATTGAGCAAAATCTCTGTCAAATGGATCTGGTGAAAGCAAGTGGTGTGCAGCCCCCACCACCACCACCACCACCTTGGGGCTTCATCTTCCTTCCCCTTCTTCCGTAGCAGGCCAGGTTCCCCTGGGGAGCATCTTAGCAGGTTTTGAACCATGGAGTGCGTGGAGCCACTGCCCTTCCTAGTTATTTATATTGTGAATGACCTTAATGCTTTAATTTGTTTAACCCTCCTTTGGCATGTATACTTTCTTAAAGTGGAAAACGATGTGGTTAATAAGAAATGTAAAAGCATTCCAACCACTCCTGACTCTGCTAGAACTAGCTCTGTAGATCAGGCTAGCCTTGAACTCAGAGATCTCCCTGCACCACCGCTCGGCTCAGCTCTTCACATTCTTAAACCAGGGTTTCTCTGGGGTCTGTGGCGCTTCGAGATGCCTTTCCTGGCTGACTCCGTGGCACGCTCTTCACTATTTTAAGGTCTGTTTGGCCAATACTGACGTTCCATTGTATAAACTAACCGTAGGCGTCCTGGGAGAGATGCCTGACCCAGAAAGCAGCTCTTACTTAAGGGACCCAGCGCTGTAGACCTCTCACCAGAGCAYGCAAAACGCATGGGAGCTGAGTTAATGTTACCATATGACCGGGGCCGGGAGTCTGCAGTTGTGTTTTCTTTCATTCACTTGGGACCCTGCAGGTGTGGCCATGGGCAGTAACCTAAAGTCTCCTGTTTCGCTTTTTTCTTTTTCCTTTTTCAGATAACAGTTCGGAATTTTGGGACACAGACATAAAATGGTTTTCTCTCTTAGAAAGCAGCAGCTGGCTTGATATAATCAGGTATTTCAACCCATTTCTTTGCACATGAACTGTACAGTTGTCTGAGTTATAGACGAACTGACCGATACTTGGTATGTCACAGTTAGTTATTCTGAGATCAGATGCTATGACAGAAGAGAAACCTTGTGCAGTGAGGGTGAGCGCCCTCATCAGGCAGACTGTCTTGGCAGGGAGTGAGTGCTGCCTACAAGTAGGAATGGGAAGTCTCACAGCTACGGCTCCAGGCTGAGCACAGTACACGGTCGGTCGGGCCAGTCAGCTTTCCATGGGAGCCGTGGTCTCCAGAGAACAGCCTGCAGAGAGACAGAAAGAACTCTTAGCCACAGTGAGGATCAGCTCACCACCTTGTGCTGGTTTAACCAGTTCCTGGTCTTGCTGTAAGTTACCAGCAAGCTCAGGGTTACATTTTCTGCAAGACTTTGTATTTTAATAATCGCCTAGGATATATATACACAGCTACACATCAGAGTTTTAGTTAGCTATAAAGAAGGGTGGCATGATGTGGTTTGCAAGAAAGTGGATAGAACTGGAGATTGTGAGAGGGAAATGAGGGATTGAGAAAGATAGGATCTTACATGCATAGGTCTTATATTCAGGCTCTAGATTCATACGTGAATGACAGACAGTAGAATCTGGGCACTTTGAGGTGGTGGTGGGTAGTCAGATGGCTACATGAGACATTTTAAGAAAGGAGGAAGCAAAAGGTATAAGGGAGACCATGAAGGGAGGGGGTGGCTCTGAAATAAGAACAGACAAGAGAGTTGGGGAACAAAGGAAGGTACATTTTCTCAAACTGACTCTAGATACCATTCTTCTTACACTCTCACCAACTCCCTCCCATGAGCATGGGAGTGACTATTTGGGGCATGAAAGAGCCCAGGAAAGACGGGGAGGGCGGGGGAGGGGAGGAGGATGGAGCGTGGACATGGCCAGGAAACAATGGCTGTCTGCTCATCATTCCGGTTGTTTGGTGTGCTAACTAAAAATTCTAATACGGAAAAAATTTTAGGACTCCCTCATGAAAATTTTCAGTTCTTGGTAGGTTTCATAAATATTGAATTGACAAAGAGTATATACATTGAGGTTACAAGTTGGTTGGTGGTGCTAGAGATGGAACATAGTTCCACGTGTGAGCCCTGTGCCATGGGGGCAGCCAGCGAGGAGCACAGCGTGGTGCTCCGTCCTCCTGGCTCCATGTGATGGCACCACACACACAAGGCTCCACTCCCTTGCCATCTGTGCTACCCTGATCGCCCCAGTTTCTACCCCTGCCTGTCTGCTGGGAACCACCCTTCCACCCCAGTACATCAGACCTGGGTCTTTGTAGCTTCTCTGTGTGGAATTATGCAGCATTGCCTTTCTGCACCTGTCTTTCCTTCAAGTTCTTCCCATATTGCTGCAATGATAGCGTGTCTTTTTTTTACTGCTGAATAATATTCCAACACATACACACAAAAAGTTGTTCTATTGTCAGTGAACTCTTAGATTGCCTCCATGTTTGGACTAGTGTGAGTAATGTTGCAGTGCATATAAGAGTGTGGCTATCTAAGATACCACTTCTGTCCCTTTAAATAAATCTGTAT
The DNA here is from genome assembly GCA_002335545.1 of Apodemus speciosus. Classification (NCBI taxonomy): domain Eukaryota; kingdom Metazoa; phylum Chordata; class Mammalia; order Rodentia; family Muridae; genus Apodemus; species Apodemus speciosus. The sequence goes on from BDUI01001425.1 coordinate 165,607, forward strand.
GTGTGTGTGTGTGTATGTGTGTGTGTCTGTGTGTGTCTATATACTTGTGTATATCCATAATTGGTTTTTTTTCTTTTATAGATTTTTAAAAATTTTTTGTTTTATATATGTGAGTACACTGTAGCTGTCTTCAGAGACCCCAGTGGAGGGTATCCAATCTCATTACGGATGGTTGAGAGCCACCATGTGGTTGCTGGGAATTGAACTCAGGACCTCTGGAAGAGCAGTCAGTGCTCCTAACCACTCAGCTATCTCTACAGCCTCGTAATTGGCTTCTTATAGGCAGACGAGTATCAGTAAATGGTTATTATTTCTTTCTAGCTTTTTAGCACAAAGAAACAAAATAATAAAATATAAGAACAATTAAACTGCCTCTAAATGTCTTGTTTCTAGCACCCAGCTCAGTGACTAACGCTCCTGTTCCCATCTCGTCCACGTTTAGACGCTGCCTGAAGAAAGCGATAGAGATTACGGAACGCCTGGAGGCGCAGAGCATGAACGTCCTCCTCTTGGGTAATAAAGCGCGAGGGGAGGCTTCCGACTCAGTCACTGAGAGTCAGCTTTTGTGTATATAATTTGCGGAATGGATTTGTTTCCTTTCCTCCCTCTCCCCTTTCCTTAACCTGTAATCCTTTGCTCAGATTTCAGTGGTGCAGTTTACGTAGAATCCTTTCACTTAGAACTTGGCAGACCTGCTCACAGCCCAAGAAGGAATTATTCAGAATCTTTACCCAACAGTCTTTGGGACACGCTTTTGCCCAGGGGACCTGTAGCTGCTCAGATCACTGTCCTTGGCTGTGTGCTGGGCGCTTTCTGCAGCTGCCACAGAAAGGAGGACAATTAGAAAACACTCCTGTGTGCGGTTCTGGGCCCCCTGGTGCTAGGGCCTTAGCCCGGAGGCTCTGCGCACGCGCTGTGCTCCTCCCTCTCCACACTTGCAAACTAATGGGGACATCCCCTTAAGCGTGTTCTTACAGACACACAAGAACGGTGTCATTTAAATTCCAAATAGCTAGTAAACAGGGACAAGATCTGAGAGGCGGGAGAGCCCAGCACCACATCCAGCACCGGCAGAGCTGTGCAGTGCAGTCTGGTTCTGATGGGAGCGAGATGTCCCCAGAGGTGTGCCATTGCCTTCAAGATGGGACTGTCAGAGACTGACAACACTGGAGGACAGATGCAGACACCTGTCTCGGGCAGAGATGAGTCTGCCGGTAGCTTTGGGGAAAACCAGACCAACAGGCCTGGTAGCATGTGCTTGTTCTCCGGGCACCAAGGARGATCGGCAGGAGMCTGGCGCTCACCGGAAGGAAGGCTAGCCTAACCCTAAACTTGAGGCCAGAGGGCGGGAAGAAGGTAGATGGACTCAGCTGCCCTGATTGTATCTCTGCTTCTCTAACCTGATTGGATACTCTCACATCGTCCTCGAGGACATTTCTTAAAAGATGTATTTATTTATTATAAATAAGTACAGTACACTGTAGCTGTCTTCAGACCCTCCAGAAGAGGGCGTCAGATCTCATTATGGATAGTTGTGAGCCACCATATGGTTGCAGGGATTTGAACTCAGGACCTTCGGAACCGCTCTTAACCGCCGAGCCAGCTCTCCAGCCCTGAGGACATTTTTAAAAAGCAATATGAGTTGGGCCTTTTTGGAAAGGGGGAATAAAGAGGAAGCCATGGGAAATGTACGCCTGGCTTTAGTATCTTCAGGTGCTAAGAAGAAACCGTGACCATGGGTGTGTTTACCTTGGCTCTAAGTCAGAAGTGTTGGGGAAGTCTGTGAATAGACTAGCYGTGTGGATTGTATCAAGTGCATTCCAGGTGGGCGCATGGAGGAATATCAGGAATYCTCTGTAGGCTTGGCAAGGAGAAGCAGGGCCTCTGTGCTCCTCAGACAGAACCGGAGAGAGCCTCGGGGCTGAGAAGGTCCTTTAGTGCAACGCAGTCCAAGAAGGATGGGAGTGGGAGGCCAGGGTTTGAGTCTGGAGCAGTGAGTGCCGACTCGCCCCTGAGGGAGGGAAGGAGGGAGGCCCGCCTGCAGTTAGGTAGATGTGACTCTTCTATTTTGTGGCATCTGTAGGTGCCGGGGACTAAAAGTTGATTTTTCAGGGCTGCCTTTGTCAGTAAGCAGAACTATGCTTAGCACCCCATGTACTGGGACCTGTCCTGACAAGCCACAAGCAGTCTGTCTCCCTGCTGGCCTTGTCTGTAGGAAGGAACAGCAGACCTTGCTCTGGGAATCTGTTAGCTGTGTGGGGATGAGAACACTGCCCCCTTAACCGTCTGTCCYCTTCCTCCCCCTCCTCCTCCTCCTCGGCGCTGCTGCTGGCCCTGGTAGAAGAGAACGCTTCTGACCTCTGCTGCCTCCTCTCCTCTCTGGTGCAAGTGATGATGGATGCCCACTGTCGCACCAGGGCCGGGTTCCAGAGCCTCATCCAGAAGGAGTGGGTCATGGGCGGCCACCCCTTCCTGGACCGCTGTAACCATCTCCACCAGAGCGACAAGGAGGAGGTGAGTGCCTCCCTGCGGTCTGATGGCAGTCACTGGGTCACTGTCCTCGGATGTATACTTGCCAGGTTCAAGTACACACTCCACAGACACCAGGAGACTGGCCTGCTCACCGCAGGGTGACTCTGATGCTTTAAACGATGTGAAATCCTTCCAGGGCCAGACGCGTATCGATGAGCATGGTCAAAGTTTCCCAACTCGTGTAGAGTAAGGTTATGTGTATGTTTCATACTAGGGGAATACTGCTTTTGTAATACTTAAGAAAATAACTCAGGAAGACAGAACCCTTGAAATCTCACTAAATTTAACTTTGCAATGAGTTATATTTTGTGTATAAATTTACCACAGAAAGTGTACTTAGCAGAGTAAATTTTCCTTGTGTTAGTGTCACCCATTGCTAGAGCCTTTGAAGTGCTGGGAGAAGTAGGCCGAGTCCCAGCCTCTTCCCTTTCTGTGGCTGGTCATTGTGATGTTGTTTGGGGTATGGGTTTTTGATGATGCTCTCTAAGGTTGCCTTTAAACTTCAGAGTCTTCCTTCTCAACATCCCAAGTAGCTGGGGTTCCGTGACTGCGCCACCACCCACCCCAGCTTACTTCCTCTCTATCAGAGAGTTGTTTTGTGGTTTTATTTTATTTTAAACAAGGTATTACCTCAGACTTTTCTCAAACTCATTATGTAGGTTGCCAAGGATGATCGTGGTTTAATCCTTCTGTGTTCATCTCCCAAGCACCGGGTTATAGGCATGCACCACCACAACCAGTTCATGTCTACAGAGCCACATCCCAGCCTGAGTTAGCATGTAGTTTGCCTCTGGATTGTAGTGTGCTTTTTTTTTTAGGCAACAACACAAACTCCTTGGTTCTCTTTGCTATCTAGTGAAAGGAAAAATGGACCCAACCTCGTCTAACTAAGTCATCTTTAGAGTGAGCACATGCTAGTAGCGTGAATTGTGGCTTCTCTTATTCTCAATAACTAATCAGCATATTTGTCTGTGATGCAGAACAGCTTGGCATAGCATGCTGTGCGAATAGATGGCTTCTGCTCGTCAGGGCTTGACAGATTCCTGGGGATTCTCAGGCCTCTGTCACCATGCCAGTTAGTCTCTTTCAGGCCAGACGTATGCTATCAAGCTTAAGAGAAAACGACATTTCTTATGAGGGACTTGTGAGGGACTTGGATGAAGTAATTTAAAAGGCTAATAAGATACACATCTTTGATAGGAAGAGAAATGCTGTTTGGAAGGATGTGATTTTTCATGTCTTATGAAAGGGAGACTGACAGGCTCAGCATCTGTGTTGGGAAAGAAGCCAAGCAGGCATGTGCTCAGCTCTTTTAGGGTCACTCACACTTAAGAGCCCTTGCCCTTACTATACARTGAGGTTTGTATATTTGATGTTCATTTATTTAGCTTTTATAGGTATATGCCTATGCTTCTAATCCCAGTGCTTGGGAGATGGACACAGAAGGAATAAACTTCACGGTCATCCTTGGCTACATAATGAGTTTGAAACCAGCCTGGGATACGTAATACCTTAGTGGTATTGTCCATACACAACATGTAGCATGAAGCCTCCTGGGAACCAGCATGCTGGCATGCTGTGATTGTGATATCACTGATGTAGAGCTGGCCTTCGATCTAATGTCTTACCTCCTTCCCCTTACCAGCTCCGTGGGAGGCCTGTATCTCTACTCTTGTACAAGGTGGACACTGTCACATTCTTGCCTTACCCTGTTGCAGGATCACTGCTGGATCATAAGCGTAGTACCACTGAGAAACTGGCTCAGAAGAGGCCCTAGTTAACACAGCCCATTATGCAGCTTTTGCCTTGGCCTTCAGGCCCTCCCTGAGTGGTAGAGCAGGGAATCTTCTGCTGAGTCTCCAGCACCATCTCCACCAGTTGTCTCGGGGGGCAGGCAGGAATACTCCCATACACTGTCTTTCCTGACAAAGTGTAAAGTGACAGTCATTACGACATCCTGGTTTTGCAATTGAATTCTCTGAAGAAGAATAGAATTTACTAGCTGGGCAGTGGTGGCGCACGCCTTTAATATTCGCACTCAGGAGGCAGAGGCAGGCGGATTTCTGAGTTTGAGGCCAGCCTGGTTTATAGAGCAGGTTCCAGGACAGCCAGGGCTACACAGAGAAACCCTGTCTTCCTGAAAAAACAAAAAACAAAAACAAAACAAAACCCCAACAACATCAAAAAAGGAATTCACTTGGAGTTAAGAATTAATGTTCTCCATGACCAAAGCTGATTGCAGCCTCTCGTGTGCTAGTGCAGATCCATCGTGCAGTTTTATGTACTCATCTTTGACACAGAGGTACTTGAGATGCTGATGCTAACCCACAGGGACGTAGTCTCTCTGACAATGGTCATCACTTGGAATAAGTAGGTTGTCTGTTTACCAGAGAGGCAGGGTTCAGAAGCTCTTCATGGCTGTCACCTTAGCTCAGGACAGGTCCTGCCGGACCTAGGCTTGCTGAGTAATGTATGTCTTGTTTCCACATAGGTCCCCGTGTTCCTGCTTTTCTTGGACTGTGTCTGGCAGCTGCTGCACCAGTATCCCCTAGCATTTGAGTTCACAGAGACATACCTGACTGTTTTGTCAGATAGCCTGTATATACCTATTTTTAGCACCTTCTTCTTCAATTCACCTCATCAAAAAGATAGTAACATGGTAAGAGCCCCTTAAAGACCCTGTGCCAAAGAAGCTGCATCTCACAGACTCCATGCATAACCGTGACTCTGAAAGTGACATGTATTCAAGGTATCCCAGCTATTCCTGCCTAGGAAGGTATTTAATCCTTCTAGCACACTCTGGTTATATGTTGTTATCCCAGATGAAGCACAATAAGTATCTAGCCCAAGAATATATATTGCAAGTATTAAGATAAGAGTCAATTTTGGAGTTTGGGGGTTAAGCTAAATTAAAAGTTACCCCTTTTAAAGGTAGACCAGATGTCCTTTCTTCATTCCCTTAATGCCTAGAGTTACTCTGGGACAAGAATGGATGCCTGGGGAACAAGATAGCTGGGCTTAGGCTTTGCACCTGAAAGGCCTTTGGTCCCTGCTCAGCCTGTGCTCCAGGTATCTGTTCATCTCTGTTCCCCTAGCCCTCTCCTGCTTCGTGACTGACTGGGAGTTGGTAGATTGCCAAGTCCCAGGAGGAAGCAGGAACAGTGGAAGCTGGCATCTTAGACAGCCCTGGGTTCACTGACACCCTTGCAGCCTGCCAGCTCCATACCCTCAGGCAATTCACTTGTGTTTTCCTAGCCTCAGTTTCCTCAGATGTCAAATATGGGAACGTTATCACAAGGTTATCGTGAAAGAACCCAACCTTAGAGCTGACACAGACCCCTGGAAATAAGGGCCTTCCACCATCCTCCCTGCCAGGGGCATCTACCTTGAGAAACACAGTGCTACGCAGGCCCTCACTCTCAGTCCCGGCAGAGCATTCTTCCTGAAGCCCGTTTCTGAGAATGTGTGTTTGCTTTCCAGCCGTCCCTGGAAGCCGTGCTGACCTGTGCTTGTTTTGGCAGGGTAGGGAAAGCCTGGATGCACAAAGCAAGCCTTTGAGTCTGCTCACCGTGTGGGATTGGTCAGTACAGTTTGAACCCAAAGCACAGACATTGCTCAGAAACCCTCTGTATGTGGAAAAGCCAAAGCTGGACAGAGGCCAGCGGAAAGGATCCCGTTTCAAAGTAAGATGACTGTCTTAACCCTCCCCCCCGCCAATCCGCACCAGCTCCTCCATCCCGTGCGTGAGGACAAAGGCTACTGTACGGCTCTCTGCTGGTGTGTCACCTCTCCCTAGGACGTGCACGAGGGGTCTATGGTGCTCAGGTTAGGGCCTCAGTAGTGGGGCTCTGTACTTTAGCAAATCCACCTTTGCTTTGATGACACTGTCACCGGGGCTGCTGTGGCCACGGTCATGCTGCATGGAATCATASCTTCTACTCTGCCTCAGTGTGTGGCTGGTAGATAAAGGGAGCATTGATGAGGAAGGCTTACCACGCACTTACCAGTTCATATAGTTCATAGCAAGACTTTTTCTTTGTTTTTAATAAGAACTTTACTGTTTTATTTTATATGTATGTGTGTTTTATCTAACATATATGTCTGTGAACCACATGTATGTCTGGTGCCCACAGAGCCCAGGAAAAAAGGCATCAGATCTCCTAGAATTGGGCAGTTGTGAACCTCCATGTGGGGACTGGGAATCAAGCCTGAATCTTCTGGAAGATCAGACAGTGCTTTTAACCTCTAAGCCACATCTCTAGCCCCAGGACTGTTCTTAATAAGCCTGTAAACTGAGGATGGAAAGCATTGTTTCAATCTGTACTGTCCTCAGCTCTGCCTACCCTGCTACAGTGGGAGAGCTGTGTCCCAGTGTTTACGCAGCTGTCACCCTCCAGCTTTGGCCCATGGACTCAAGTTTGCCAGCCTGTCCCTAAACCACAAAAAACAAGTCCTTCTTTTCCTTGTAGATAAATTAATTCCTGTTTTACTTACCATCATGCCCCAGCGTTCTCTAACCGACGTGCAGTTTAAACAGCATCCCCTGGTCTGCATCCTGTCGCCTGGCCTGGAATCTCTCAGCCGTAGTGATGGCAGATCTCCGCCTGTGCATGTCACTCTCCTTTCACCCCTGCCCTACCTGTCCTGCCTGATTCTCAGGGGCTCCAGCAGCTTCACCAGTTCAGACAGTGTCACCTGCTGGGCACTAGCCCTGCCATGTCACCCTCTTAGCTGTCCTCAGGCCCAGCGTGGATGCTGGTAGAGAAAGATTGCTTGCTGCATCTCAGCCAAAGATGAGCTTTCCTGTGGTGTGCTGTGCCCCCTGGTGGCAGCCTGCTTGTCCTCTGGAGAGCTGGGCTAGAGTCACAGAGCTGACTGGTCCCTGTAGGGCAAGGAGCCACTGGGATAGCCAAGCACCCCTTATCTGATGTCCTCACTGTCTCTTCTTAGAGACAGTGGCAGGTGATGTTGGCTCTAGGAGAGGTTGGGAGGAAAGGTGGGAGCCAGAGGGCAGGAGGATTGCAGGCTGTGTAAATGAGGCAGGAGGATTGCAGGCTGTGTAAATGAGGCAGGAGGGGGGCTGACGGAAACTCACTGTAATCCAAGCTAGCCCTGAGCTCCTGGTGGGCTCTGGTCTCAGCCTCCCAGGCATGGCGTTACAGGCATCAGCCGCTACTTACAGCTCTTCTCTGAGCAAATACCTTAAGAGCAGAAGAACTGGCATAAAATACCTTCTCCTGCCTGTGTGCCTTTTCCTTTGGGCATCGATGAATCCCCACAACCGCTGACCTATCTTCATAACCCTCTCACAGTGTTCCCAGAATGTATACCTGGCTTTGTTCCTGAGAAAGCTAGCAAGCAGGAGCAAAACTTAAATGCTCTCCTGCTTCCTGCTCCGAGTGGCCTGTCAAACAAGAATGTCTGGCCAAGCGAGCCCGTGCTCTTCGCCAGCATCTGCCCGTCGCCTGTCGCCCTTGTTCAAGAGAGACATGATTTCAGCTGGAACTCCACTGAGTGCCTCATAAGCTGAAAGGTCCTTTTGACTCTGGGTAATATCTTCAGGTGGCCAGGCCTGATGCCTTGAAAGTGTGCAGCGGATTCAGGAGTTAAGAGCTCTCGGAAAAAACAAAACAAAACAAAAAGCAGTGCCCGGAGTGTGGCACACGCCTGTACTGCCAGTGATTGGAAGGCAGAAACAGAAGGACCCCAGTGCTCCTGACCAGACTGGGCTCCACAGTAGACGGAGGGTTCCAGGCTGGCCCAGGCTATGTAGCAGAACTGTCTCAGAAAGCCCCAAGACTGGCCTAAATCATTAACTTGTGTGAAACTGGGTCCTACAAAGTTCTTTGTGTCCACAGGCACCCTTCTCAGAAGGACAGCCTGTCCCAGCATACCCTTGTGTGCAGCCTTCATACGTGTGTGGGCTTTCTCTCACTTGGCGGTGGTGAATCTCACACAGATCACTYGCTCTGCCATAGCAGGCACCCCCTATGTGCCACAGCGTATTAATGGGTACGCATGAGGTGACAGATCTGTGTCTCTTGACGCTGCTCAGAGCAGGATAGTGATTTTCATTATTAATTAGTATCATCATCATTATTATTTTAATGAAAATAACTGTAACCTTGCCTCCTAACCAGATACTCTTTTGTGTTTTCTTTCAAAGCATCAACGACAACTTTCTTTGCCTCTTACCCAGTCTAAGTCATCTCCCAAAAGAGGATTTTTCAGGGAAGAAACAGATCATTTAATCAAAAACCTTCTAGGCAAGAGAATCAGTAAACTTATTAACTCTTCCGATGACCTCCAGGACAACTCTCGAGAGTTCTATGACAACTGGCACAGCAAGCCCACAGACTACCACGGCCTGTTGCTGCCTCACATTGAGGGGCCAGAAATCAAGGTGTGGGCTCAGCGCTATTTACGTTGGATTCCAGAAGCCCAAATCCTGGGTGGTGGCAGAGTGGCCACTATGGGCAAACTCTTGGAGATGATGGAGGAAGTGCAGCGCTTGCAGGAGAAACTCGAGGCGGGGCACCCTAGGCAGGAGGCTGTCCACGCACAGGCGCCCGGCCTGCTCAGGAACTCGGCCCGCCTGTCTTCCTTGTTCCCCTTYGCGCGGCTCCGGCGACATTCAGCCAAGCCTGTCTTACCCACCAGTGGCTGGAAAGCTTTAGGAGGTGAAGATGACCTGGCCAGACGAGAAGACGAGTTTGTGGACCTAGGGGACGTGTGACCTGTCTCCTTAGGGACTGTGAAAGAGGCGCACTRTACGGTGGGACCATTGTTCCTGGACTGGTGTCATGTTGTTAGCCCAGTGCTGTGAAGGAGAGAGCAGAGGCTTTCGGGAAGAGAGCTGGTTCTCTTTCTTCCATGTTCTAGAAGACAACGCAGTGGAAGCTGTGCCTCTAGGATGCATAGGAGGGAGTTCCTACTTGACCTGTCATAGGACTGGGGTCGTTTCCCGACATCTGTATTATATGTACACAAAGCGGCTCATGGCCGGGCTGCTGTGAGAGCCTGTTTTTTCTGTGCCAAGGTAATTATGTAGCCATGTCAAACAGGGGCAAGGGCAGCTCTCTGGCATCTGGAAGTGGAGAGACAGAGGTATTAAGAGATAAGCTTTGATGTAAACCATAGCACGCATGCGCACACACACACACACACACACACACACACACACACACACATACACCATGGAAAAGTTGGGCAGTTCTTGCTGGATCCTCCATCCTGGACAGGGTGGGGCAGCCGCCTCCCTTTTCCTTTGCTGTTTATCCCACCTTCCTTTTCCTGTCCCAGGCCAGGCTATGAGTCCACCTTGGTGCACATTGTCCCAGGGTCCTGCTGCTGTGACCTGTTGATTAAATGGGGGCAGTCCTCTCTCTTCCTTCCAGAGGGGACTCATTCCTTGGAGCCCTCAGTTTGGACCAAACCTTTGGCCCTCTGCTCGAATACCAAGGCTCCCGGCTCCTGGCCTGTGCCTCTCTGCAGCCCCGCAGCTGGCCCCTTGCCTCCCCACTCCCCTCACAGATGCTGGGGCGTGCAGGTAATTTGAATGTGGCTTTCACAGGAAAGCAGTCATGTCAGAAGCAATTATCACAGGATGCCTCAATGATTTAAAAAGCCATAGAAGAAACTCAGCTCTGCCTAGTCACCTTGGATCTGCTGTTTTAAAGATATATATTTTTTTAATGTTTGAAAGCATACTTTGTAAGGTCAGTCCTATCATTCTCAACAGAGGCCTGTCCAGTCTCCACAGAAGGTGAGAAGAGTGGGCGAGGGGCCAATTGAGACTGCCTCGAGTCTTTGCCGTGTATTATGTCTGCTGGTGGGGAGGGGCCTGTTGAGGATATCTCTGTTGCTCATGGGCAATAAGGCATTTTTGAAACTTCACAGACTCTTTTCTGATTGCACTGAATCATCTTTCATACGTAATGATCATTTTTCCTCATCTCCCTCCAGAGTAACGCACAGTCCAGGTTGGCGTGAGGACCCAGCATGTTGAGGGGGGTCAGGATTTGTGTTTCTGGGGCCAGATGCACCCAGTCTCGGTTGCCTTAAGAGTCTTTGAGGCCAGGTCCGTGCTAGGTTTGCGCTGGGAACTTAGAGCATGCCAGTTCCTTAGGCCTGCACGGGTGTCCCGTGGCCTCTCAGCTCTCCAAGTCCTCGCGGAGAGAACTGTTTCTGTTACCATATTATAACGTGGATATTTATATGGTAGCCTCTACAGTCTTAGTGAATTCTTTCCAAAAAATGCCTCTTCTGATGTTTTATACTTCACAAAGTATGGTTTTAGGGTGCAAGGTCATGACCCTTATTATAGCAGTTGAATGTGCATTGAAATATTTTTCTATTTTTTTTTAAATCACAATAGAAAAAGTAAGCTGTTGCAACCTGTGTGGTTACGACAACTTATGTATTTATATTTGAAGCCAGATTTCTATAACTTGTATTTGTGTACAGAACTTCCCATGGGTTTATATGTTGTGTATTTTTATTCAAGATTGAGATGTGGATTATGCTTAACATTAAAAGATAAAATAAGACCATTTGTTTAAAACACTGTTGAGGTTTGAAGGTGTCTGTTAATTTACTGTGCAGAGTACTTGGGTTTGATTGTACCTCCATGTTTTTACACTGAAGAGAAACTAGCTTTAATTAAATCTTAAACGTTTAAGGGAATAAGCTGTTAGACCGAGTCAGTTTAAATGTGTGGCTTATTTCCTGGGTATTAATGAACGTTGATACGTGTCTCACTGCATTGTAACTGACCACAGAGAGGAAGTACAGCTTTCAAGCAGCGCCATGATTGATGTGCATGGTCTGACGTCTGGCGTGTCCTCCATCATTCAGGACCTGCAGCAGACAGGAGAGCCCTGGGAAGCTCAAGGCTATGCTTCCCTGGAGCCCCCATACCTCCGTCTTTCTCTCCTCTGCGTATATGTATGTGTGTGTAAATGTACAAACACTCACGTGTTGTTGGCTGGTAATAGGCAACCAGCATCCAAATAAATACGTAACATTCCAGTGACAATAGAATGCTTTGACGAGATGGCTCAGCAGTGGAGGGGCTTGCCACCAAGCCCAGGGCCTAGCTCAATCCCCAGGATGCAGTGGAAAGAACCGACTGACCCCTGTAAGTTGTCTCGTGCCCTCCACATGTACTCTCTTGTCTGTGGTCCCCGTACAAATAAATAGTGTGATTTCTAGTGGTCTGAGGAAAGGGTAAATGGGGTTATCAGGGGTAAACGGAGCCGCCAGGGGAGTGAAAGAAAGGGCTTTGTGTCCTTGAACTGAGCTAGTGCAGCGACTGCTCTGGGGGGTGTCTGATGTCTCAATTTTATTTCTTGCTGGAGGGATCTGAATTCATAAAGCTAAGAGACAGGCTTTGTTTTTCCTTCCAGATATGAAAGGTGAGCTTGTCCTGAGCAAATGACCTAGGAGAATAGAGTTTTATGTAGTTAATGTAGTTAATTTTGTTTAACACTGAGTTGGAACATGTTGCTTGTTTTGTTCTGAAATCTGTCTCTTTGACCTATCCCATCTGCAGATCCGGCTTCCTGTGCCTTTGCTGGGCCACACTTAGAACACCCTTCCCAGTCTGGCTCCTCTCCTGTGTCCAGAGAGCCAGCCGTGCTCGAGACTCCCCTGTAATCTAATAGGCTCTTGTTGCCACTCAGGCTCATTTTGTAAAGACTGACTGACTTCTATATTATATGCATGAGTGTTTGCCTTGCACGTGTTATATATGTGTACCATATGTGTGCCTATTACCTGTAGAAGTCAAAAAGAGGCCATCGGACCCCTCTGAAACAAGCCACAGGCTGTTGTGAAACCCCCATGTGGGTGCTAGGAACTAAACCCAGATCCTCTGAGAGCAGCGAGTGTCCTTAACCACTGAGCCATCTCTCCAGCATCTCTCCCTCAGCCGCCTCTCCAGACTTCTCTCTTAGATATTTGTGTTATATTCTTAACTGGTTAAGGCCC